>JADLIF010001093.1:0-97738 GCA_016648015.1 Steinernema khuongi
GAGCAAGTTAAGAAAAGCGCTACAAATCACTGATCTGTAGCTTTCTGAGTTTCGACAGCTCTAATCCCCAGAAGTAACCCACAACTGCGCCACCCCTGCGCTACTGTAGGGCCGCGCTACTTAAAAAGTGAAAACGCGCTACTACCTGTAGCACCGCGCAGTCTGCGCGCATGCCCCGGTTCTCAAAGCTTAAAGGACTGGAAGTGTATTGCAGTTTTCATATGTAATATACGCGATGTTTCAATTTTGCGACAAGTATACTTGAAAAGAGTAGAAGGACTTTGTAAGAACTTGCCCAGAGCAAAGTTTCTCCAAGCCATGGTGGGGATGCACTTTTCTGACGGTTATATGACACCAAAGAACCTAAAGAACAAAGAAAATATGTGAGAAAAGTGAATTTCGATTAGTTTGTTTGTTTTTTAAACGTAAAGTTCATCATTATGCTCTGTGGCCCGAGCTAACAGTTCTATCCTGACAGGCAAAAGTTGATCATATCGTCTCTTTTCTATGATAACTGCTATTTGCGCCGGATGCTTTCCTTTATGTCTATCCTTCTCGTCTCAAAATGTCAGTATGTTACCTATCTTTATGCCTTTTTGGGTGTATATGTTCACAAAGTGACACATCACTCTGTTGTCAGCCTGTATTTTTGAATTTTGCTCTTCATTGATGTTAACCCTATTCTGGAACATTCCTTTTTTCCATTGTTGAACCGTTTGCATGACGACAGGCAGCTCTTTTCAACGATAGAGGCAATCTAAGGCACTTTGTGACATTCCAAACAGAACTGATGTGTGTAATGAATTCAATGTTTTGACTATCTTTGTCAAAGCTGCTTCACATTCTATGAGCATCCATGTTCCGTTATCAGTTTGCCACTTCACACTTTAGCGTGAACAGTGCGCAATGGTAGGACATTTTCATATGCAATTTTGCTGTTTTTGCGCGGATTTTTCCGCCAACATACATGTATGTTCAGAATTTTTGCCACAAACAATGTCGTCGGAAGTCTTCTATCAGCCAACCCTTAGAATCAGCCAACCAGATGGTAATCATCATCTCCTTTACTTTGACAATCACGATACCTCTGCCCCAAAGCCATTAAAGTTGTATTTTTCGAGGTTCTTGACCGGTCAACCTATCACATACACGTTTATCCCCTAATCACCGTCGCCCCTTACGCAACACCTGAGCTGACGATTCCCCACACGATTCCAGTTCCTTTTTTCCTCGTCCCGAGCGCCAGCTGCAACTAACCGCACCTAAGTGGTCTCAGCACGCAGTCACGTCGGCGAACGCCGAACGACCGGTACTGTCGGCGTCGTTTGGCGTGGTTGCGGTCGGAGGATGATCAATTAGGAGCGCGCAAAAACATGATTCGCCTCCAACGGTCTGCTCCTTCCCGCCCGTTGTTTTGACGGCGTTCAGTAAAAGTAGAACTGCGGTCGAGTTATGGTTCGTCGACTGTGGAACGCGATTCACCACTGGTTCAGGTATGTCGTTTTGCGGTTTTCGCCATTCGTCGTCAGGATGAATTACGCGTGTTTGTTTTCGGCTTGACGGGACGTGTTCGTCTTCGGCGGCGGCGATGAAAGGGTGGCGGCGTGCGCGAAGACGAGACCCAATGACTCTGTGATTGGGGATAATTGAGCGTTGTTTGGGGTTTGGTTGTCCGTTTTATTGGGATGGTTCCGTGTAGGACCGTAGTGCTCATGTAATGTGGAGGTTAACTGTTGTTTATGTAATGGATTCAAAATCTTCAAAAGGACCCTTTTTACTTCATTTTTGGCTTATGCATCATGCAAACTAGGCTTAAACCCCAAAAATGAAACCTGATGAGTGTTTTAGAACATGGAACGTATATGTAGAGTCTTGATCTTGGAGTCTTGAGTGAATTTTTGCAATTTCTTTGCTATAGCACTACCGGCGCCCTTGTAGATAAAATTTAGCACCCTAGAATGCAGTATTTCCTGTAGTTTTTCGTTTATTGGGAGCAGCCCAGGAGTTTAAGGAACAACGAAATAAAGATTGATGAGTTAGGCCGATGAGGTGCGCGAAGTAGAAAATTGATGAGTGGCATTGTTACCTACCCAGAGACTGAAATGAATATAAATGAATCTTTTTGCACAGATAAATATAACTACCTTTAAAATTTCATGTCATTTTTGGTTGGGATCACGTGGGCGCATGACCCATCGCTAAATTGTCGTTTTAAATAGCCAGCGATCAGTAGACGTAAAGACATAATCGACCAATTTTTCATCCATTTTGGGCCGATTGTTCTCTTGCATATCCGCAAGAACGTCACACAAACGTCATGCTATGATTGTTCTCGGAGATGAAAATATTACCTGCTATTTCGTGCTTCAAGCGATTAGCCGCCCTCTAATTTGTTCCCATGGAGATAACGAGTGCCGTAATGTCCCATCGTTTCCAGAGTGTAGGGCTCTTAAGTGGACTAATACACGTGCTGGGGCGGATAACGCCAACACAGGCATGAAAACACACCCCGTCGTGTTTGGATTCGGTGTCACTTCTACCTTCTGGCATGTTTTCTGGCAAGTATTTTGGTTTTTTTTCTGAACGCTTGAGAAACTCTTTCGCCGATTCCTTTTTCTTTTCGTTCCTGGAACCAGATTTTTGGTGAGAACATGACCATTCCGAACACAAGTACTACACAAGATGTGTCTTTTGCTGGGAGAGCAAAAACAATAACAGGATCCAGAAAGCATGGAACACGCAGCAGAGCTATGTACATGTGTTCCATGTAATGGGATTTTTGAGGCTGATCTGTGAATCTCAGGAAACAGGCGTTCCTCTAGATATTAGGCGTACTCCACGAGTCTCGATGCAAGATCACCTTTCGCTTAAGTGATCTATCCTTTTGGTATAGGGAAACAGCTCACTATAGAACCACATAAACTGATCTGGTAATACAAGTTCGGGCGCACTGACATGATCCACAACTAGATGGCACTCCGCACTTGTCTTTGACCTACATATGACAGTTATCTCTAAATCTGTCAACATATTTGGGTCCGGTGAATGAATTACTCTTCAAATGAGGTCCGCTTAAGTTAAAAAAAAGGTTTAGAAGATCAGAAATTGAGCTGCTAAACAAATAGCTGCACTCTTACAGGCGACATTTACAAGTGTAGGTGGCACTCATCTTCCATCGGCATCAATTCTTCTCATCTTTCCAAAGGTCACTTATCCTCTCGTGTACTATCGTCTCCCACCCACTGACTCATACGCGTCCAAATCGCCCGCCACGATCTCGGCCACGACTCGTTTTTTACGCCCTCTAAAAATTACGAAAAGTCCGGTGACGCACAGATGTTCATTTAATGGGCTCGGCGATATAAGTTTATTGAGATGGTCTCCGCCGTCGTCGTCATATTTGCGTCCATCGGCGTCGTCGCCGTGCTCTAGCCCTGTTGATGTTGGTTGGCAACAACACGGCCGGCGGTGTCCCTGTGCGCGATCAAAGGTGCTGTTATTGTGATGGATGGTGGACAATCGAAGGCGAAATGTTGGCTTTTGCCTGGATGGGGAGTCGTCAATCACGCCGCTTGGACTTCCTGGATGTATTTCGTTCGAGTGTACTTTGGGAGCTGTGATGAAGAGATCTGTTTACGATAGTTGATCTTCTTGAGGAGCAGAAGGGAAGTGCAGTAGTTGAGCTATTTTTGAAAAGCACACCGACATTCGATATGTTTCGGTTAAACAAAACAAAATTTTAGGACTACAAACGTTACTTGACAAGTCGCTGTTCTTTGTACCCTACGATGATCAGAACGGCCACTCGTCTTGAGTTCTCCAAAGTGTGCCTCGTAGGATTGTTTTATTAGTGCACATATGGTTCATATAAAGTGTCAGTGTTTTTGCGGACGGTCCTGCAAAAAGCGCCTATGTTTATAGTTCATAATGCTTCGCGTCGCGTCTCTCGTTACAACACAAAGCGCGAGATAGTTTAACTTTTGTTTTTGGAAGTTAGGGGACAGCGAACGACGATCATCATGTGCTACATGTCACTACTGTCTCTTGGTGAAGATTGGCAGTGTAATAAGGTCAAAGTCGAGAAAAGGCCAAGGAAAAGTCAACATTTACTAAACTGCTGATCATAGTTGTACCTGGCATTTTCCGTGAGCATTTTTTCTGTGGGAGGAGGGGGCAGCGGGCAATACCAGGCACAATACTCATAGCGCGCCATTAGGGTATTTCTAAATTTCTAATCGTGAGTGTTTCTCAGCTTTGTTCACAGCTTTGTTAACCGTTTTCGAGAGAATTTTGTGTTGTAGTTTGTGCTGTAATAAGGTGAAAGTCAAGGGAAAGTTAAGTTATAATAAGGATTCTTGATTGGGCCAACTGCATTTTGGAAATTTTCAACCTTTGCCAAAAGCAATGAGGTCGTTGGTCAGTCATCGTCCGGCCACATAATAACGATCCGATTAGTCAGCAGCACAGCTGTGAACACTCATCACCAGTCCCATGATTCATCTGTAAACGATTGTGGCAAATGTTGAGTAAAAAAACGCGATCAGTTTTCCTCACCTTTCTTCGCGTCCCCAAAGTCTTGTGACAGGAGGAACTTATATAACCGGTGAGGATCAAGTATTGTCGTCATTCTACGAATGCCTCCTCTACCCGCTTGGTCCTGGCGGCCGTCCTCATTGCTTTGCAACGATTTTATTTTTCGAATCTGTTGAAGGTGGTGGAACTACGGCATCCAAGGGTTCCAAGCAGGGGTGTGCGGAATTCCGTTCCGACTTCCGAAAGTCCGGAACTTCCGGTCTTTTTCAACCTTCCGATTCCGACTTCCGACTTCCGTTTTGAAGGCTGAACTTCCGACTTCCGAGTTCCGACTTCCGTTTTCAGGCGGAAAATCCGGAAGTTTAGTTTCGGAAGTTGGAAGTTTTCAAAGTTAAATTCACGCAGCTCGATGACAGAAACTTCATGAAGCACATGCAGAAAATTGTTCTGAACTTCAAAGCAATTGCCTGCATCTGTCTCGTGATTAATAAACCTCGTTAACAAAATACTATGGGTTGGTGCATAATTAATTTCCCATGAATTCTATATCGGTTATTTTTGCTGTATTTATCACTAGAGGAAATTTGAAATGACGTATTGAAATGACGGTATCTTCTATGCCTAATTACGTGAAATAGCCCCTTGTTTGAGATTTTATTAATATTTGCTAAGCGTTTTCCCGACCAAAAAACCCGATTTTGACAATTTTGCTCCTTTCACTCTTTTTATGAACGAGAAAAGGCCGACGACATGGTGATAGTAGAGATCCTTAAGGCTTATCATTCTACAGTAACAACTCGTTTGGCTGCTTTCAGTTTTAAGTCGAAACTGGTAAACCATTGAAATGATGGGAAATTATATTTGAATCAACCCAATACTTCCGTTTCGACTTCCGAAAACCCGGAACTTCCGGTCTTTTTCAACCTTCCGATTCCGACTTCCGACTTCCGTTTTGAAGGCCGAACTTCCGACTTCCGAGTTCCGACTTCCGTTTGGGAAACCAAACTTCCGACTTCCGACTTCCGAGTTCCGTTTAGAAAAATTTTACTACCGCACACCCCTGGTTCCAAGCATTTCTAGAAGCCGGGGGCAGCGAGAGCTGAGCAGTGATCGCTTGGCGGGACTCTTTCACCTCCCTTACCAGGGTGTCATGCGAATCAGTAGCATTAACCACTCGGCCAGGGAGGCCTCTTGTTATCTAACATTTATAAAAGGAGCATTGTTGTTATTTCTTATTGTGGTGTACGGTTAAAAATTTTTGGCAACTGGTACCCACGTCTGGTGACCTCTCTGGACTAGGGCAAACGTTTATACAGGAATGCTGAATACAGTAGCCTAAAGCAGTGATGTTCTGGCGTGAGTTGGTTTTGACGCCCTGATCTGGGATTTTTAACGTCATTTTTGTTGGATGGGATTTTAGGTCAGGGATTCTAGGGTAAGGCAGTTTAGCACTACTCAAGGCACCGTCTTTCCCTAGACTTTGGAACCCTTGTTTGTGGCTTTTCGATGATCCACTATTTTCAAAACCATTCAAGGACATCACAGAGCGCTATATAGGGAACGCCGCCGAATCTCCGTTGATTTCCTGGACATCGATGCCTTATCAGTGTGTATTCTGTGCCAATAACACATTGCTTATCGGCCTTTCGAACGTTCGGTCTTTTATTTTTGTCCTGCTATACTGAATCATCCGCGAGCAAGCTGATGTGGCCTACTATAGCCTCGACGTCACCCCTTCTGGAGCTGGTTCTTCAAACTACACACAGGTCAAAATTTTGCTCTTCTCAACACAACGTTTTCCCCTCGTATCTCTTCGATGCGCCTTTCCATTTGTGCACTTTGCGACCAGCGACGAGCGGACGCCCTTGTGCTGTCCTTGCCGCCGGTCGCAGGGCCTGTTTGCCATAGAGGTCGATAGCAATCATGTGGCTCATACGGAAACAATTAAGTGATTCTAGAGACTGCGAAGAGCGGTAAAGTCGACTGGATAGATAGCTAAAAAAGAGCCACAACTTGAAGGTCTTAGAAGGAAAAACTTTACGAGGTCGATCGTCATTCTGAAGTCGCTCTTCTTTTCTGTTAAATCCCGTTTTCCCTACTTATAAGAACAAACACGTTTTCCATCAAAAAAGAGAGATTACCGGTTCAAGTTATCAAATGGCCACAAACATCGTCGCTCATCTTTACTTCCTCTTCCTGGCCTGTTTTTCATCATTCGACACTCATGGTGCTCCTTCACCCTTGCCAGAACTCTTCGGCCACGAGCCAAGTATCTTGTGAAAAACAAGCTGAAGACAGCTGTTTGTTTGCTCAGCAGCACATCCCTGTGTGGCTCAGCGATCACTTTTTAAAGGATCCATCGGAAATCTGTTATTCCAAACAGCGGTTCCGCTCCTCAGCGTCTTGTCCTTAGCCGACGCTGGCATAATTGAGTCCTTTTCTTCTCGTCTTAATGGAAAAACTGATCGTCACCGCCTCTTCTGGCTATTGTTCCCGTTCTGTACTCGGCTGTGGAAGAACCTGCCGAGCAACCTGCGCGCGTCACAGGCGCCTTTTTGTGTTTGCACGCGTCGTCGCGTACTTCTGCGCTTTGGTAATTCTATTTGACGACGTGATGGTCGGTATTATCAGAGTTTTCTGTCTTAGTTTTTTAATCTCCTCTTGAAACATGTATTCCTTAAGTGTTTCCGTTTTACATCCTAATGAGTGTTCATTAGTGTGTTTCTTGTGTGCTGTCCAGCAACTTTCGCAAACGTTTATTAAGCAGGGAATGTAAGAATTTAAGAGATTACAGGATCTTAAGAAGGTTTCACACTATTAGCCCCATGAAGCTCTTGAAGAACTGGCGAAAAGTGAAACGATTTTTGTTCAATATGGTTCCTTCAATACGGTTCCTTGGCTGCGGTCATGTGCTAACGATTTTACAATTTTTGCGGGCGGAACATCGTTAAGCAGGATTTGTCACTATTAGTCACTATTCAGGATTTGTCACTACTAGTTTCCATGCAGGACCACGATGACAATGTTTCTGCGCCCACTATATGTGACACCTAGAAATGTCCAATACAGTTCTTAGGCGACCTAACGTTAAGGGTTTCCAAATTCTCGTTCTTCGAGCTTAATCCTCCTACTCTCTCAAATAGGACTAAATATGTAGACAAGCTTGTTCTGTGCATGGTAGTGCTGACGACAACACCCTCAACTCTCCTAATCCTAAGATATATCGAATTACGCCGTGATGAGCTTGCAATGGTGCAGTTGACGTGCTTTAAGATAATCCAAGTGCTGAAACTTGCCATTTCTTATATTTTTGTTTGCATTCCTTTATTGGAATATTTCCACCATATTTTTGCAAACGGAAGATCTTTTTTAATTGGTAAGGTGAATTTTTTTCAGAGTTTAGCCTTCTAATGCTAATCCATGTGTTGACGGTTTGCAGTTTACAATCAACATGTTTCTCTATTTTGCTGATACACTCCCACTCTCTGTGTCGTCCAGTCAAAGCCATCAACGTTGTAATTACAATGGGAACGTGTAATCTGCTTCCAATGATATCCCCGCAATAGCGTTCTTTTAATGACTCTCTGGAAAATCATCGGTGCATTGAGAACATGCTGTGAACATAATCTCTTTGCACTGTGATAGAGACCAGATGAGATACAATCTGTGATCTTGCGCACATTGGGCGTGCAGATATTACCACCACATTAAAAAAAAGGAAAACACCAGTCTTATTTGAGTATGTCGAATTTTAAGACGATCACAACACAAAGCTGGCCAATTATAGATCTTCATTTACATCCGTTTTCTTCCAATTACATAGTCATTTACGTAAAGGATATGAGTCATTCAACAGCTTATAAGTTGATTGCTGTAAAAACAAAGAGCAAATAGAGGTCATCCGTTCGTGAGCAGTTTCAATAGGACCATGATTTTTATACCTTTGTTTTACAACATTGCGCGTCAATCCAACGTTCAGTTTGAACAGTGGTATATGTCCTATCATGTGACTTTCCGTCACATCGTTAACATATCATTTACTCATATTTCCATCGTCATAAACGCGAGCAACTGGCCAGGAACGTTCTTCGCTTCCCGGCCTCATGTTCCTAGGAGATCTTTGGCAAAGCCCACGCCATCGTGTCATCTGTCCCTGAGGATCTTTGGTTAGCTGTTTTATGAATTGAGTCACCTTATGTTTCTCCTTATCCGTGTTCTCCGAATTTCGCTAATTGGATATACGAAATTCATCAGAGATAAGAGACAGACCACGGTTTTTGTGGTGTGCCAGAATTTTCGTCTCCTGCTGGTATCTTTCTTCGATAGTTTCTTAGCTTTGTTACAGTCTTTTGATGAAACTGTTATTCCCCTGGTCTTCTTGTCTGTGTGCCTCCCTCTGAGAAGCTTAGGCAAATCCGATTAAAACATGAATCGGGTCTTATAAATTGCTTGCTTTTTAGTGTTACGTAAATTAATGGTCAGGTACTAGATATTTGCTTGGCTTTTATTTTTGTCGGAATCTTCCTCAGTCGGAATCAGCTGTTTTGTGTGTGCCCTTGCATTTCCCTTGCATTTTAACAGTTCTGAGGTCGCCAGGTTGTTCTCTATGGACTACAATTATATATAGAGTAGTTTCCGTTGGATTTTTAGGAAAAACTCACATCTAAAATTGATGCTCTGTTTGAGTTTACCATCATTTTTCCCTAACCATTTTTATCGAACATAGGCTGAACCCCACTTATAGCAAGCCCTTTTCCTTTCGACCTCCAACGCCCCCCCCCCATATCCACCACTCTCCTTGCGAAACGTACAATTCAAACGACGAATTACACACTGACCTCTCCCAGCAATTCCCGGCTTCTTTCTTCTCTTCCGCGCCTCCCATAAATCCTTTATTACCTCTTTTTCCGCACTTCCAACAAGCTGTCAGTTCTCACCCTTCGGTCCGCATTGTCTTCGCCATTTCGACTCGGGTAGGCCCTCCACTGAGCGTGCAATTTTCGCTCTGTCACTCGGAGTCTTTTTTCCCTCCAAAAAATGTCACAAAGCCGGCGCTGTTTGCGTCACAGGCGCTTGTCAAGAGCGCCGCCGCGGGATCACCGCTGCGTTATTTGCGAAGTGTCACAGGGCGCGCCAATTAGCCGTCGATGGCTGTGTTAAGCATGTTAGGACCGCGTCGGCAGGGGGTTATCCTGCTGAGCGTTGGCCCAGCGGCGACGGAGGAATAAAGGCGCGCCGCTGAGAAGTCGGCTGGCCCGGGCCTCTGCTTGCGTCATCACTCGGCGGCGCCCAAAATTAGTTTAAATTGTTGCGGTGGTGAGAATGAGGGGCTAAGACGGCGCACGAACGCAGGACCGAAGGGCAATTGCGTTATTTGCACGTCGCCGTGTGGGTTCGTCTGCGATGTGTCGCCGGATTAAGAGGTGAGCCGTTTTATGAGATTTCGGGAAGCCCTCCGGGAATCCGCGCCTTCTTTTTTGGGATGCTCCTTATAAGGCACGCGTTGAAAAGTGCATAGAAGAAGTGGTTCCAGTGGATGTGTTCGACATCGGGATTATGTGATTGGGCCAAGAACTGACGTTTTGGGGATAGTGGCCCGTGAGGAATTATGGGATCATTGAGTCGTGGGGCTAGGCTGCTTGTTGAACGGTCGTCGTGCATGGCTGCCCTGACCTGTGTGGAGATAATGCTCAAAACAACTGACACCCTCTAGACTAGGGCTGTGGCTATGTGGTTCCACATTTTTACACTTCGGGGTTAAGCCAACGCGATCTGTCAACGCCAACAAAACAGCCGACCTTATTGTTCACTAGGGCTATTTCTCTGGTACCAAGGGCTGGCGATGATGTAAAGCTAAGGAAGTATCTTTGTGGAGCCAATTTTTGTTGGTGCAAATTTTCATTTTTATAGGGAGGTATGCAAACTTTCCTGGTACCGAAAAGTACCCAAACCCAATGGTCAAAACATGCAAGGGTTCCAGGAGTAGCAGCTCTGAAAGATTGAGGTTTTTACCATGAACTTGAAAATACCATCACACTATTGGATTCAATCCAGTCTCCTACAAAGTAGTTTTTTTTCCAATAATAGAAGTTAGTCCATGGTAGTTAGTCGTTCTTGTAACTCTGCTGGCTTACTTAAGGTCAATTCAAAGGGCAGAGGATATTTCGAGTACCTCCCTTGTAGCGCACCAATTCTAAGTGCTTTAGTGTATTAATTTAGAGCCAGTTAGCATCATGTCCCACTCAAGTTTATTTTTAAATGACTAGGCCTTGTGTTTTCAAATAACACACTACAACGTGCTAACCTGCACAACACATGAAAATTGTTGGGTGTAGCCGCATTTCAGTCGGCATCGCTTTGAATGACAGGAAAAGTACCAAGGGGCGGATCCATAGGGGCGGAGCTAGCGTGCTCTAGAATTTGCAGAGCCTCGTTAAGCACTCCAAACGTGGTGGCGAGATATAAATAGAAGGGAGTGGTTCCATTTTCTGTGGCAGATCATTCTAGTCCTTGTGGATAACTATTTTCGAAATCAATTGGTGAAGCTGTATGTAAAATGTCGTAGCTAGTATCATCTAGAACCATCTAAGCCCGATGTATGTATTCATATGTCAGCAGATCACTATACAGCACAGGTCCTTGTTTTTCTGTTTTCAATTTGAGCGTTTCCCTATCAAGTTCTATCAAAATTTATGACCGTCTCATGACCAGCGAACCGGCAACGCCACAGGGAACTTATCTGGTCCTGGACTGCCGCTGGTCTACAGTCTTTCATCGACTACACCTTATCTTAGGCATAATTAATAGTTCTGTTTGTTTTGGCGGCAGTCTTAACCTGTTCTGTGTCCTCATATACTCTATTTCTGGACTCTGCGCGCCTCCCAACGCTCATTGTTCATCCACGCCCACGGCCCAAAGACCGGGCTAACCCAATAAGGCATTCAGCTCAGTCCGCACAAAGGACATCCCTGCCACTTCAGTTTCCCACCACCATCGTCAAATCCGTGTCATTCGAGTCCAGCCTATCAGGCATAGTCAGTCCCACGCTGAGGCGAGTCCTCTGCAACTCACTCCTCCCCTCCGGCGTCTTTTTCGCGTTCTCGCGACCCATTTTGGCGCAGCCACCGTTCATTCACAACTTGCTGACTTGGTTGATTTTAGGATGATCAAGAAGAAAATCCAGGATTTAACGGTGTGCTTCACTTACAACGTGACCTTCCTGCAGCACAAATGTAAGTCATAGTCGAGGCTCTAATAGGCCTAACCCGAAGAACCATAAACCTTAAGAGGCCCGTCGAGTGTCCCACAAACACTCTAGAATTCAGAGATCCCGTTTTTCGAGTTTTCATCAAAAAACAAGCCCTCCATCAAAGATCAATCTTAAGCTACCGACTGAAAGAGAATAGATAAATGCCTCGCAAACAGGTTGTATTTTGGCGAACTCACTGCGGAAAATTTGAAAAATACGACAGGATTAGGCGTTTATTGTTGTGCCAGAGACGTCATAACCTGATTTGCGAGGATGCGCGCGGGTCGGAAGCGAGCGACGCGGAAATGTTTTGAGACGACGGAAATTCAACGCTCAAATTGAGCCGAACGGAGCTCGTTTTTACATAATTGAATCTGTGCAGTCGTCAGCAGATTTGACCACAGCACAAATCAGAGAGCAACCATGGAAAAGGTCATACGGTAGATTGTCTCCTTCCCGTGGGAACTGGAGGGATTTGGATTGGAACGAAGAAAAGGCCTCAGATGGTTCTATGGGATATTTAAAGGTATCCTTTGGGGATCATCATTGAAAGTGCAAATCTCTGTGATCTAAAGTTGTATTCTACAAAAATGCTCATTAGCTTTTTTCCCTGGAGATTTTTTTCTACTCTGAAGGAACACATGTAGACTAATCTGTGCTAATTACTCTGACAACTAAAAATCAGCCTTGACAGCTGCCAAATCCGAATCTTTCTACATGTCCCTAAAGTACCTCTTCCTCAACCTGACCTTGTGAGTCCACGATCTCTCAACCATGACCTCAACCTTGTCATACCCTCGTTCATAATCACCGTTTCCACGTGAAATCACTTTTGCCGTCACGGTGTACCCTCACCGCAACCAGTATTTGTTAAAGTGAGTTGGGGCGATCATAAAAACTCGTTTTCTCTCGGACTTCCGGTTGCATCAATCCCCTACGCGGGCTCATTCACACCTCACTTTGATCAGCTCGAGGTCATGTTCCCTAATCCCCGCATAATCACCACTTGTACGTGCAAAACATGACACACGGCTATTTTCAGCGCACAGCCAGAAGCAGTTCAAGCGGGATTTTCGAATCTGCGATGAGATCGGCCGTGGAGGGTTCGGCATTGTTTACGACGCTATCAGAGTGGAGGACAGCCAGCCAGTGGCGGTAAAGTTCGTCGAACACAAACATGTCCGTGAGTGGACTATGGTAAGTGGAGGATATACATTCTACGCTTGCAACATTCAAAAATCTGGCTATTTTCTTATCTTGGACAAACAAGAAGCCGGCCTTACGACCCTCTTGTTTCAGACGAGTAAACAACTCATTCCAACCGAGATTTGCCACTTGGAACTCTGCCGCGAAGTCCCCGGAGTTGTTAGGCTCATCGACTGGTTTGCCAGGTAAAACAATCAACTAAAAGTGCCACATCTTGACAAGTGCTTTGCAGCTCAAAGGGCTTCATGATCGTCATGGAACGGCCCCCGAACTGCATGGACCTGTTCGACGTCGTGTCCAAGTTCGGCCGCTTGGACGAGGTGACAGCACGGGGCATCTTCAAGCAGGTGGTGGACACGGTGTTCACCATGTACTCGGAACATTCACTTATTCATCGTGATATCAAGGTAATCAAGCGGGGGCGATGGTTGTTTTTGTGACCAAAGAGTGGCGAAGCGGAAAATTGCAATGGAATTGTCCAAATGAGATTTGGAATCGTGAACAAAACATGGTAATTGTCGGGTAAACATGGGAACATCGAGTTTTGAAAGCAGAGGAACAATGGAGATGATTCATGGCATTTGGACGGAAAGGGCAAAATTTCAAGACTTATCTGAAGATTGGGTCATTCGTGTGCTCAGAAAATCAAGATTCAGCTGCAATCCTAAAAAAGAAGATGTCATGCTTTGCTAAAAGATTTACAGATAATTTTTGGCGAAGATATAACCTACTTTTGGTCGCTTAGAAGCTCTTAATATGACTGGCTACTAATTAGGTAAAACATTCGGTTTTATGTTCAGAAGATACTTTTCTTGCTTGTGTTTATCCCTATAATGAAAATGCCAGGCGATGTCATCCATCCTATGAAACGACGCTCTTTTAGCCTTCGCTCTTCTAATTCTGGTCACACTAATCCCCCTCCATTCTAGGACGAAAATGTCATCGTCGATATGGACACGGGTGTCTGCAAACTGGTGGACTTTGGCGCCGCCGCATTCCTCACTCAAGCATGCAAGAAAGAGTTCCAAGGCACGCGCTCATACTGCCCACCCGAGTGGTTCAAGAAGCTCGTCTACCTGCCCCTCGAGGCCACCTGCTGGTCGCTTGGCGTCCTGCTGTACATCATGGTAACGGGATACTTGCCATTCCGCAACGAAATCCAGATCTGCCTGGGCCGCCTCAAGTTCCCGACTTTTGTGTCGAAAGGTGAGTAGTATCGAATGACGTTTCAAGTGTGAGTGCGTCCACTTGTAGAGTGCGAGCACCTGATCCGGAGGTGTTTGTGTGTGGCGCCTGAAGGACGTGCCACGCTCCATGAGATCCGCCAGCACAAGTTCTTCGCGGAGCCTGTTGACACCTACCATGGGGACTTCCATGCCGTGCTCCGTCGGAGGTCGGTGAAGAGAACGCAGAGACGCCGAGGAGAGTCCTTCGTCGGACAGTCCGACGTGGAGGATGAGAAGACCGGCGGCTACAGGAAGGTGTCCAGCGAGCCTGTCAGTGTTGCGAACAACGTGTCTTCGGTGGTTGAGGTGAGTAGATGAAGTTTCATTCCAGTCAATGTCCACAATCAGATCAAACCTTCCAAACCCTCCACCGTTCACACCACGGAGGTTTCTGACTACGAGGACGACGTCACCCTAGAGCCCGTCTCCCTACAGTACGTCGTGCCTCCACTCTCCCTGGACGTCTTGGACGAGCAGCAACGGCCCAACTCGCGCTACGAGAACGTCGTCTCGACCATTCCAATCCCAGAACCCGAAACAGAGGTCTCCGACGAGGCACACTCACGCGAAACATCCACCACCACCGACTGCTACCAAACGGTGTCGGACCGGTCCACATCTTACCGTACCCCAAAGGGCGGCGAGGTCGACGACGCCTCGTCCAGTCTGTACTACTCGGTGCACGATAGTCTTCCCGACGTCGCGTCCACATCTTCCACCGTAGACGATGAGGACGGCGCGTACTCCTCGTACTCCTCCACCGGGGGAACTCTGAAGCGCCACAACTCTTCCGTCATCGCCGAAGAGGAGCCGACAGAGGAGGAGGACGAGGAAGACGACGAGGACGACGATGGCGTCAGCATGACCACCCACATCGGGTATGCGAAGCGCCAGGATACGGTGCGGCGAAAGGAGGTGCCCTGGAAGGAGGGCACTCCTAACCCTCTGGCGGTGTTCGACGTCACCACCACCATCGAAACGAGAATGGTCCCCTGTTAGATGGCATTTCCACGCGTCATACGGTTCCCTATTGCTCAACTTTATCTTAACCTGTAACACTTATCTCCGTAGGGTAAAAGATGTGCTGTGACAGTTCTTTAATTGTATATACGAGGTGGTTTTATATGAATAAAGAAGTTAGATGATGGGGGTGTTGAACCATGCTACAGGGAGGAGGTATGTAAAGGGGACATTCATCGCCAATGAATGGGAATTTCGTTTAGATGTAAAGAAGAACAAAAATCATAACTTCAAAGTTGCGTCACATAGTGTTGACGCGCTTTGTGAGAGCAACAGTTACACCAATGCATATGATAGGGATTGCCATCAAGTCGTTGTACTATAAACAAAACCAGTGGGTGACAGCGGTGGTTTCTTTCGGACATCTCCTTCCGGGTTTCTCCTATCAGACGAACATAAACAAGAGTGTAATTGAGTATAGGACGGGCGCTGAGAATCAGCCCTGATACATGCTATCTATAATTCGTCGACATTCACACTAATTGTGTCTTCGCGGCAGTAACAGTGAGAATAAGATATGTCTAATGTAAGTACTTACTGCAGAAAATGTCAAGGCATTGGGGGTCAAAAATCAGTCGATGGTGCAGTGATCAAGTACAAGTATTTTAATTTTTAGGAAGGACGTGGGAATGGTACACTTGATGAGCTAGAACAACATAAGAAAAGTAATGCCTCATGCTGGAATCGAACCAGCGACCTTCTGTTTACTAGACAGACGCTCTGCCCCTGAGCCAATGAGGCGCGCTGATAACGGATTCAGCAACTAATTACATAAACGACTTTTTTCAAACGTTTATTAAATTAACCGAAGAAGAAAGAAAAGGTACATGTGCTTAGGCTTGGTTCGTCCTTCCACGCTTCTCGGCGGACTCTCCTTCGTCTGTGTCGTCCTCGGCGTTCCTGTGGACGTCGTTCTTGAGGTCAAACTCGAGCCATCTTGACATGTCATCGACTGTTAGACCTTCCAGGCTGTTGGCGGTGAACTTCACGAGCGTGTCAATCATGTCGGGAATCTCGAGGAAGTAAGCGGCGTTGATGACGCCTGCCAGCCGCGGTCGCGGTGTGAGTGCGTCAAGGAGTTCTACGTCCATCGCGGCAACCTGGCGATTCAAGCGGTTATTCTGACGATCGTCCTCCGTCCTGGGCTCCTCCTCTTCGTGCATACGAAGCCACTTGATGATGGCCTCCAGCGAGTCGCCATTAACTGTCGGCATTGGGATTGCCTCATCAGGCAGCGCGTCCTCCGTAAAGCCAAGGTCCGTCAGCATCGTGTTCAGCATGGTGACCTTGGCGCAGTCAGATTTCTTCATTTCAAACTCCTGTCCATCGGACGAGGTCAGCTTAATCGTTTGATCGGCCATTGCGTACTGATGGAAGGTTTGGTTTACTGGGAATATAAATGGCAACACATGAATCTCAATGCGATGCCATAAAATGTGACAATGTTCACACCATTGTTTGTCAATAGTGATACGAAGTGAAAGAATACCAATATCAACCATAACGGCATTTCCTCTCAGGAATTCTCCCTGATCTTCTCAAGAAATACATTCTAGGCGGTCAAACAGGTTTACTGCAAAGAAGAAGCAGTTTAACTAGCTCTATTGTCAAAATGAACAACTTCCCGCAAACAAGCCTTCGATGTTCAAAGTTTCGATAACATACACAGTTCACAAGTACTTAAGGTGTTTGGCTACCGCAAAGGCTCCTCCTGTGACAGCAGCCAGTAGCGTTAGGTTGAAGGTCTTTTTCAGGAACTTGTCTTGCCACTTTCTGATTTCGATGACCTCGTGGTATGGGGTCCTCGTGAAGGTGACCATGGAGTACAGAGGAATCCAGGTGTTCGGCAGCCACCTGTTGGCGAACAGGTCGAACTTCTTCCGCAGTTTATAAGAGGTGTGATTGACGAGGTCCTGGAAAGAACATTGTTGATGTGCCTGTCATGACGTTATCACACCTTCAGCTCTTGGTAGTTGTACATAGCCAGATCGATGATAGTGTGAGCGTCCTGACAACGGCGACTACTGTAGGTTTCCAAGGTTTTAGCTAAAGACAAGATAGAAAACACCGCAATAGCAATAGAATGTACCTATGTTGTCCTCACACTCGTCGAGGATCTCGCTGAGCACTAGGCAATCTTCGAATCCGCAGTTCATGCCCTGGCCGTAGAAGGGAACCATTGCGTGGGCGGCATCGCCCATCAGTAATACTCGGCCAGCGAACGAATGGGGTTCGCATTTCACGGAGATCAGAGTTTGCGGCTTCACGCGGTTGAACGTTTCCAACAAAGCGGCCCTACAGCATACACATTGTTTTATGCTAGTACTTTTTGGTAAATGGTGCTAGGAGCGAATCTTAGGAATCTTAGGAAATAAAAAAACGCGTTAACCTTTTCTAAGAACATTTTTGCGTTTGCTTTGTCCGAAAGTAGTCAAATGAAAATTTTGATCAATTTGTATCTTTGTTTGTAACCGTTCAACTCACGTTCCAATCTCCTTCAGAGCATCCGGAAAATACTCTTCGAAAAACTGCAGAACGTCCTTGTCGTTGCTCATCCGCTCCTTGAACAGCTCAAAAGGAGCGAAGAGAGTTGTGGTAAAAGTCTTATCCATGTTCGCCAAGGCGATGAGAGTGAAGTCTCCGCGAGGCCAGAGATGGAATACATTGGGCTCCAAGGCGAACTTGTCCTCTTTTGGCAGAATGTTCAGTTCAATGTAACCGTGAGCTATGTACTCCTGGGAGAAGTTGAAGTGTGGCATGGCCATGAGAGAGCGTCTGATAGCGGAATGGGCCCCGTCGCACGCGAGAATGAGATCTCCTTCAACGAAGAGCTCCTCACCAGTCAAGGAGCTGAAGCTGGACATTGGAGAAGGAGTTTGTAAGTAGGATACCTTTGTACTACGACGTGGCCCAACTTCATGTCCATTCTACGCACTTTGTGCTGGAAGAAGAATTGGACGCTGTCGTACTCTTCAGCTTGCGTGATCATCACCTAAAGGTCTCGGAGTTCGATTGTGACAAGGTCTGCTCTTAAAATGCTCTGCTCTTTCCATTTTTGCTTGAAATTTTTGTCATTCATGTTCCTCTTTTCCAGGCAGTCAATAATTCTATACACATATATTATAACAAGAATCGCTTGTTCTGATCACGTGTTCTTCCAACGGGACTCACTACAACTGTTCAAGGTTGCGAAGGTCCCCCTACGGTTTTTGAACTGCCTAGCAAGGTTACTCGGAAAATTGGTGCAGTTAAATCACGCCTCCTACTACAAGTTGCATGCTGTGAAAATGGATGGAGAGAACTGACCTCGTTGAGATGACGGCGATTGATGGAGACGATGTGCTAAACAGAACTGTCAATCAAAGACCAGGGACGAGGGAATGGAACTTGCCTCTCCGGGCTGACCGTAAGGTTGCCGATTTGTGGTTTTTCCGTCTTGATTGTGCACAAGGCGTGCGTACATTTTCACCCCTATAAGTGCATGAAGTTATAATGAAAGAGGTGACGTTGCCAGTCTAAGTGAAGGTCATACTGCAGCAATATTGTACATTTTTGCATCGTGAATCTACTGTAGATTCCCTACCGTAGTGCTTCTGAGTGCAACACAGGAATCCAAGTTCAATTTGATGTTTTTGGCCCGAAGCAAACAGCGCATATAAAATTTTAACTGTTTTATAAAGAGTCTGTATATTTTTGACCGGTTCCAGTTATTCTGGCGGTGATGCAGTACTGTGATCATCTCAAGTTAACATCGTTTTGTTCGATGTTCGCTATGTGCGCATTATGAGTGGCCCGTAGCCTCCAGTTTTCTAAAAGGTTCTACGACTGCCTATTTTTCACATACCTTGTTCTACGATATAGTCCTTCAGTCCTACGGCCTCCAAAGCCGACTTTCCGCGACACGAGAGCGCCAAGTTGATAGAACGGCCGGGGACATGTTCCATCTGCCGGATGTCTTCGCGGTACTCGTACACCTCGACGTCCCATCCTCGTCGGGCGAAGAAGCAGGCATTGAGCGCCCCGACAAGTCCCGCTCCACAAATAATCACTTTAGGCATGACGACCAACTTGGGCTGGCAGCAACGACCGACTGATCAGAAGTACGCAACGGCCGCGCAACACTTTGCAATCGATCGTTTTTTGACAAATGGGATCGGCGACGGTGATCAAAGACTCTTCGTTTCGTTGACAGCCCACGCACGTGGTGAGAGTTCTTGAGAGTGGTTTTAACTTGGAAACCAGGACGATATTAGCAATCTCTGTGAGTGATTAAAGCTGGCAAAGCAAACTCGACAGAATTCTATACAAAAATCTTAGCAAGGGATGTAGGACAAAGAAAAATATATAAAAGCGACTGCTAAGAGTGCAATACATGTTAACTTCTTCTTCCTTATCTCCTTTAAAAGGCAATTTTTATGTCTTTTTTAAAGGTACGAGCGACCATGTGGCCATGTACTTTTGAGCTCAAGATGAGTCATGTAATGAAAACCATAGCGCGGTTTGGAACGGGTTCGTTTCTCGGGACTACCATCAGCTATGGCTGTCCTGAAAGCAACTCTTCTACTTGATGTGAGTACCTGACTTTTGAAACTAAGATAACAATAGTGCTTGTAGTCAAGGTTTGCAGAATGAATTGCAATCTGACCGCGATTCTAAAAGGGTCTGTTGACTTTGATGTCTCGTAGTTGTGGTTGTGGAAGTAGTTGTGGTTATTCTGAAAACGGTAACCGGCATCACCAGATAATCGTCCCGAACAAATATTCAGTACAATGTAAACGACCATCAGGTTAATGGTTATTAGGTTAATTGCCAAAAATTCCATAAAACTGACAAATTAAAATAACGTTTGTGCAGAGATCTCCACATACAGTCCCAAAAATTGCGTCATACATTCCACCGTTGCGGAATTTGATGTTTTAGCTCTCAACAAGTGTAATGCTGCATATTAATCTCAACATTTCCATTTGGCGTAGCACTGCTACTCTCTCACTGTACTATTATATTGTGTGGATAAAACTCGAATGTATTTTTCAAATACCAGCCGTCTTTCCAAGTGCTTTGGGACTGACATTTCTCTGAGTCATTACCGAAGAAGTTGTAATAACCAGAAATTAGACGCCCCGATTGCCGAGAATTAATTAATCACTGCACTACGTGGTTGATTCCGTTAAGATTCCGCGGCTAATTAAATATGATTTCCCTCTTCTTTGATCTGATAGCTCCCGCCTTCATAAATCTATTTACGTCTTTGCTTGAGGAAGTCGTTCCATCGTGTTGTTTTTCAACAAAATTGTTTTCAAACTCTGAAATTATAGAAATAACGGAGTGGCGCAGGCTCCCAAGTGACCCATAATTCAACCAATTCTTGAGAAGGGACCAAAGAGCCCCACTTGGCTATTCGCTAGTATAAGGAGTTGTACTGCACTTTGCGGGTTTTGTGCGGCTGTCCTTATTGTGGTATGTGTAAAATACGACTGTCATTTGATATTTTCGTAATTAACACTAGTAAATTTAATCTACATCGATGTCCTAATGAAATTCTACTTTGGGAACTTCTCTATTTGTATTCGAACTGTATAGCTTACGTTATTTAGAAGCATGTGTAAGCATCACAGCATGCGAAGGTTTCATTCATTAGCATCATTAGCATGTAGAAATCGACGCTAGGGTGTTACAGAAACTTAATTTTTTAATGAAGCTTAATTTTCGACGCTTTTTTGTCGGTACGTTGAATTGGCATTGTATTTCTCTTTTCGTAATTGTATTGAACCAGAAGTATTGTGAGGTTTGTGCTCATAAGACATGGACATGACCGATGTGTTCACCAGATATGCCATCATGATCTTCAGCAGTGCTTTTGAAGGGCTGGCATACTCATCACGTTTGTCTGGGCCATCAATCAATCTACAAGTGATGCAAAGAACTTTTTCCGATTACACTGTTAAAACATATTTTTATTTTACGAGCGTTATTATCTTTTAATATATGCGGATTGCTAAACTAATCGGGATCATTTCGAGTTCATAGTCGGGCTCATTAGGGGAAACACATTATCATATTAGATTACCGTTACCGTTACAACACGTATCGGTTTTTCGCCTTTCAATGTCCACATGTTGACTGTCGGCTTTTCTCTTTTGGAAGGTTTCTGCGATTTTTCATATGTGAAGTTGGAGATGGACTCTTAATGCAAACCTTCATGTTTAGGTCCCACAAACCTTCGGTGGGCGGCTCTCATACTCAGCATCAGAGCTATAAAAACCGTTTACGACTTAAATTCGATTACACGGATTGGCTTACATATGCCACACAATGACACCTTGTAGTTAAGGAGGAGAAATCCTTACCATGTCTTCTGTATTTAAAGATTTTTGTTCACTCTAGATCGCCCAATGGATATCTTTTATCCAACTCCTCAAAAAGCTGCTTTTTTAGCCTTTCAACAAATCTCTTTATCATTTACAAAAAGGCCCTTTATGGCCCTCACTTTCGGGAACGAAAATTTGCAAGCGCCCATTCCCCATTAATATCTGCTTTTCAAGGCCTCCTCCTTGCACCTCACACTTCCGAGGAGCAAAAAACACTCGTCCGACAAGTTCTCTGCCGAGTTCCGCACTCACTCACACAATTCATCACCAAAAACGCCGATTTGTCAACGAACCGGTCCGTTTGCCTCCTTGCGCGGCGCTCAAATCGATGCCAATTCCGAACGCCCATCCCTTTCGTAGACCTATATACTCATCAGCCAAAAACGGGAAGGAATGTTTATCCAACGGTGTAACGCGTGGTTCTCATTTTAACACCCGAAACCGGTTCTCCCGCCGGTTAACCTCCTCTAATTGATCACCTTAGTAAACAGTGATCCCCACCCATCACCGTGGAAGCCGTGGCTTCCACTATTTGCCTAGCTTGGCTCGGAGCACTGTACACGACGAGGTGGACCCCCCCCCCCCCACGGGGCATGGAACAATAACCGTGTAATTATAGGTTTGCCCATATGCGCCCAGGTTGGTTGGCACGGCGTTCCCTCATTATCGATTGTATTCTCACTTTGCTGACAGCGGCCAGGGCGACGCTTTCTATAAATTCTATGAATGCTAAAATGCTGTTTTATTATTCTATGCGGCAGCTAGGCGGCTCCCGTAGAAGGAGGTAATTGCGGGCGCGCGAAATGTTTCAAGGTCAGCGCAATTTTTGCACGTAATTTGCATCTGTAAATGTAATGGGGTGTCGGGAAGAGGCGCGGTTGCGCGCTGCTAAGCAACGGGGCTCCATAATCATTGGATGAACGGGAAATGTTTTTTGGACAGATTTATAACGGAGCGTGTTTCTGCACCTGTAAGCCTTGAGCAAGAGGAAGTGCAATGCTCGCTGTCGTGAGCCATCCTACAAGCTGTTCTCACAAGTTTTTACCTATGGATAACCCCATGTATTTTTTCCATTGCTACAATTGGCCGTTTTACATATTATACAGCCTGTGCATGAACTATCCGTAGTTTTCGTAATGCAATAGCATCCGATGCTTATATTCAAAAGTAGTCACAGCCGGAGAATGTCTTCATTTGGGCGTATATGTTCAGAAATGTTGCTACGCTCATAATCCTCTTTTGCAAGACGGTAACTTTTTTCAGCTCTGTGGCCGTATTCATGAAACTGAAGTGCTGTGAGGTTCCTCACACTAACTTCACAGTTGATATTCATTCGGTTCCCAGCTCTCGCACCTAGCTCACCGAGAAGTAGGGGAGCACAGCAACTGGGGGATTCTCCCATCTCGTTTCATTCAGAAGCTGGAAGGAAGAGATGGAAGCTCTGGACACAAGTGTTCGTTGTTTAAAGTATTCCAAAGTACTTTTGATTATGCGCGTATCGTTTGCGTTTTTACCATTGTGATTTTCACTCTCGCTGTAATCGCTTATACCACATTTACATATGCCTCTCCCGTGCATAACTCAATTTGGGTGCGACAGCTGGTTGTGCGATTTGTGATCTGTGTGAGTGAAAACGGGAAAACATGGTTACTTGTAAACAATTACGCCTCCTGCAATAGAGCAATATCCTTTTCTGATCGTTTCTACCCATGCGTCGTATAGTAGGTTGTTTTGGTTGCTGTTGTTTATGAGCTGCTGCCCTGGGAACATTTCCGTCTCTGCGACGAACGGCATATGATTGCTTCGGCGAGACCCTCATGAGAAGTTAACTTCATCTATGCGAGCCAGAAATGATGTAATAAGAGCCATGTCATATCCCAAGGTTCTGATCATGTCACAAAGCGTTATGTTTTATTTTGGTCAATGAGTTGATAGCCTTACAAGGGAGCTACACGAAGTGCGATGTTAGTTATGTATACCTGATTTACTGCAGGATTCAAAATTGCTATGAATATCTTTAACATTTTTGTAGGCAGTTTATTCAATGTTTAGTTTATTCCTAGGCAGTTTAGTTTATTCCTTGCACAACTTTATCATAGTCTAAAAAGAGAAAAAAATAGACAATTTCCTTAGCACTGCTCAGCATATTTTGTCGTCTACTTACTGACTCAATGTTGTGTTAAGTAGACGTAATTACCCTTGTTTACCACTCCATTGATTCTCGTTATGTTTTTATTACGCTTGTTGTCGAATTTGTTGTCACTTCTTGCTATTTTCACTGTTTGACTGTTTATTCATTTTTTTGTTTGTCAGCGCATCTGTGGACCATCCTACCCACGGTGACACTAATGTAAGAACCGACTCCTCTCCCCTGTGAGATCCATTCAAAACTCGATCTCCTCCTCAACTTACGTGGTGGCGTCCCCTTGGCTTCTCGCACACCTCCTCAAGTCCCGACGAAATATCCCCTATTTGCTCTTTCCTTCTCCTCTGTTTGTCGCGCACTTCCTTCCTATGGTCTCCTCTCAAAAGGTTAATGCAGTTGCCGCGTTCACCTCAGACCCGTGTCCACTCACGCGTCGCCTAACGCGCCATCATCTATTCCGCGCGAAATAATTCATAATTCATCTTGTTTCCGCTTCAAGAGTCGTCTTGTTTTCAGCGTCCACCCGCTCGGTCACTCCCAGCCAAACAGCTCCATCGCCCCTCACGATATTTGATCTCGCTCGCATCCTTCCGTCACGCGCACACCTGGCGACTTTTTTCGACGCGCTCTCCATAATTCATACCCTCTCGCGCGCCACGCCGCCAAAGGGACTCTTGTCGCGCGTGTGCGATGTCCTCGAAAGTCGATTTTGACAGAGGCTATTCCCCGAGGAGATAATTGTTATTACGCGTGTCTTGAGACGTCTCGAGTGCCCGTTGGCCGGATGTTTATATAAAAATGGAAATGAACTCCCGGCTAATGGCGCCTGCAGTCCGCGCGTGTCTCTTTTTATCGCCGCCGCCAGGGGAGTTCCCCGATTTGACGTGATTTGATATGGAGGCGGGCAGGCGTTCCACTGGGCACAAAAAGGAAATCAATGAGGGAGCGCGCGGAAGTGTTCGAGATGAGCGAGGACGTCATCGATCTCACTTTTGAGTTTTGATTTGTTGATTCCGCGCATTGATCGTGACAGAGGGCTTAGCCGATGAGCCGATATTTGTACGGAGGTTCTGTGTTTGTTCTGGCCCATCTGATGGCGCGATGTTTTAATTGAATTAAATAATATCTGTGGTTCTTTGGACGCTAAATTACAATTTATGTGATGAGTGTTTTTTAGTTTTTTTTGTGCATCTTTTCCAATTCAAGTATTTGAAAGTCCTAAAGAGTTAGCCTTAAGAACCTTTGCCTAATACCAAAAAACGACATGGTGTTATTTGATGTTGCTGAAAGGATCTTGCAGAATGTAGAAATTGAAGTAATTGGTGCAAAACGTTATGTTTCAATTGTTTTTGCCGAAGAAAGATCGCCAAACTTCATTTTAAACTTCGTTTTAAACTTCATATGTTATCGGTTATTTTTGTACTAGAACTGCCAATAATGACGCTAATCAAAACGCGAAACAAGCAATGCTGCACGTAGTATTTGCTGTTTCCAGCCAAGTCCACTCGGACTTATGATTCATATGTCCTGAGAAAACACATAGTTTCATATGATATGAAACTATTTGTTTTCTCAGTTGCGCGATTGTGCTCGCTTCTTTATTTTTGAAAATGCATGTGGGGTGAATTTCATGGTAAATTGTACCTATTTTTCATTGAAGTTGGAAAGTGTCACATGCTCACTTCAATTGTAAGCAACTCGGATTTATACATACATGTTTGTCATTTTTTGATGGAACCTTTGCATTTACCATTTTCTACCGTTGACATAATACGTCCTTGGACTTCTGCTCTACTAACATCACATAGTACCCGTATGTCTTTAATCCAATGCGGAGCGGGAGGAAAAAGGAAGTAAAACGATCACTAGAGCTAACATGCATGTATGCGTGACGCTGAAAGAAACCTGCGAATTTTCAAGCATCTTGTAAGCATTTGTGGGGGAAGCCCCTTGTCGCCAACGAGCCCCTTTTCTTCTCAGCGCTATTGCTCAAACTGAAAATGTAATGTGTCAAAATTGTTGCACTTTTGATATATTCCGCTGTTTATACGCTCGGTCAACCATTTCCCGAAAGTGGTTTTTGATTTGTGTTTCCGGCTAAATTGCCTTTTAGTGGGTCGCAGTAGCTTCATGTTCGCAAACAAATTTTGGAGATGTATGTTCCTAGAACAACGCAGTCAAATGTTCATGGCCTGTGATCGCTATACTCTATTTATAAATGTGGGTTCCCCGAAGCATTGGTAAAAGTGAACTCGTGCGTGGGGTTATTTTCAGATTTGAAATCGTTTACGGAGCATGGCAGAAAATGTTTTTTTGTGGCATACTTATATCCATGGAAGCAGAGCTGCCATTTGCACAAACTGCACATGTGACGGTTAAGAAATACATTTTTTATTGTTTTCTTTTTCCTTCTTTTCGATTGTGATTTTTTCCGTTTTATTTTCGACAAAATTCTTGCCGTTAATAGTGCTTTATTTTATTTTTCTACGATATTTGCTTTTTGGTGGACGGATAGACCTTTCTCGGAAGGAAATATTTCTGAAACTCGTAAAAGTTTTTTAAACTTTTGAAATCGACTCAATCGACTTAATAGTCCACAATTGACTCTCGACTCGTATTTTAAAAACTAAAATTCCTTTCTGCATCAGCTTTGGTTTTTCCTCTATCGCGTTTGCGTCTTATTGAAGTAGTCTCCTTATTGAAGAACCAGGATTTTCGATTGAACTAATGTGGTTGGGCTCTTTTTAAATAACGGTGCAGTCGACTAAAAGAAATTTCCTAATCCGTTTGATATCGACCTTCTTCATTTCAACTTTTTCATGCATATACATATACCATTTTTGCAAGACTGAAAAGTACTCTGCTGGAAGTCTCTGGTTTTCAGGCATTCGTCCATAATATTTTTGTCCACCACCAGTGTGTACCGGTTACTTCTCCTTTTTGTTCATCCATGCTAATAGGTTACACTCCATTTTTGCACGTCCTCTTTTTCTTATTAGCGTCCCTTAAGTTGGTAGCTTGTAGAGCTCTGCCTCCAACGGACCAAAAGAAGCCGCAGGGAATATTTATGACTCAATTCTTCGCGTCACCCACCAATTAACCGCTCCACTTCCCCTGGAGCGGCAGCATCTCCGTTGCCATTAGCGCTGTTTTCTCGGCGGCCCAGCGAAAATAATCACAATCTCTGCTTAAGCCGCCGTGTTCCCTAATCCGCGTTGTGCCGACCACTTGGCGCGCCCTTCAAAGCCGGTGCTGCGCAGTCAGTCGCGCCGGCACTCACCTTCCGACCGGTTGGCACCTCCAGTTGCAACGCCTAATGTCGCGCGAGCCAATTATGCGCCCTCCAGGCGGCGGCCTCCTTAACCCTCCTTGCGCCTTCCGGGCCTCCTGAGGCGCTATTGATCGCCACCGAGGACATCTATCATTTCGGTCACTTGGCCGTGTCACATATTTTTGCGTTTTTCCATTTCAGTTCGTCAGATTGCGCGGCCTGCGGCATGCCGACGATATTTCAATTGAGTCGCGACGATCTCGCGTCGCTTCTGCATTTCCTACGGCCGGACGCCGATTTCGCGGCGTTGCAGGACGCGGCGCCGGCGAAACTACGGCCCCAGATCACGGAGTGGCTGCTAATTAATGGCCTCTCGACGATGCATCAATTTGTGCGCGACGAAAACAACGAGTGGACGATGCCGGACAAGACGGATTGCATCTCGTGCGGGAGATACAAGGTCGGAGGCACACCTAAGGGTGAGTCACGTGGGAGCTGGGAAACGGGTGCTGACGTTGAAGAAACAGTGTCAACAGCTTAAGCTACCATAACATTGCCAGACAATGTGGATATGGTATGTGGTGAATGGGTGTTTTCATGTTTTTCTTTGAGAACGGAGCGAAATATTCACATTTGCTTCTTTCTTCTGAAGAACTGTTTGTCAAGGAGAACTAAAGGCGGGGAATAAGCACCGCCATAGAGTTTTAGATAAATTTAGACGTGTCACAAGTGCAAAATTGAACAACTACTTTGTAGTCTTTGTAATTGTTATTACCATAACGGTTATGATATGCCTTCTGGACATTTGAGAAAGATGGTGCTGGATTTTTGAGAAATTGGTTTGCATATACTAAAACTTGAAAATCATTAAACGTTATTTGTTTATATATGTGTTTTTTTTTCACTTCCGCTGGTGCTACTGCAGCAGCCAGCGATCAGTTATGAATGCTGCTATCGCAAATGTTGAAAGTCAATGAATTTACAATGAGTTTCTAGAATTTTATAGATCTTTACCAAGGAAATTTTTGCTCTTCCTCCGCATACAGCTTGAGACAACCCTAATAACAGTTCCAAATTCACAAACAGATGCTCTTTGGGACCATTTCACCAAGATTACATTTTCAGTCACACCACAACCAATCGTTGAGGAGCCCGAACCACTGTACATAACCGAACAGAAACTGACATATCACCTTCCCGCAATGGACATTCCATACGCACTGACCCACAACGACAACATGATCATCCGAACGAAGAGCCACGAGGACAAAGTCGTGGTTACCTAGTAAGCATCAAACCGTTCTTACTGGTAACGCAAAGCACAACTTTCAGTCCTGGCCTTAACAACAACGTTTCCGCGAGAAGCGACTTTTACGAGTCCACAAAGTCGGAGTGCTGTACCGACTGTGGACGGTGTATGTGCTCACCGGTAAACTGCCCGATGAGGAAGAAGACGACGTCCTGGTTCGACTTGTTCAGTTATCTCTCTTGTAGACGAGTAGTGACGCAGTGAGAAGGCTGTTGTCGGGCGTTGTGCTTCTTTCGCTGTAAAACTTGTATCTTGTTAATATTAATCAGTGCAGAGCATAAAGCAATCAGGATGGAATCGATCCAGAGATATATACCGTAATACTGGGTTCGTGGAGTGATATAAACAAGGTTCCAGAAATTTCCAGTTGCATACGATTTATGATTCAGTTAAGATGAACGTGAAATGAATTTTTATATTTTGGCCGGAGGAGCCTGCAAAACAATGACCACAGAGGCTGGACTTATCCAAAAGTTGTGCGCTGAAATCAGCCAAATAATTGAATTAGTTTCCCTTCATTGCGACTTATCGCAAAGATCCTTTCCGAATCCAAGCAGCATGAGATATGAAATATTTATGTCGGATTTATCCATATCATTGCACCAACTTGGCATTCTTAGCCATAGAGTAGAACAGACTCTGTCTGTTGTCCAGCAGGTTCTGTGGAGTGTCGAACTCGACCACTTTGCCTTGTTCCAGAACCATGACTCGGTCGTAGTCCATGATGGTGTTCAGGCGATGCGCGATGGTGAGTACGGTAGAACTAGCGAACTCTTTTCTGATCGTTTGCTGGATGAGGGTGTCCGTGTTTACGTCCACCGCCGCTGTGGCCTCGTCCAGAACGAGTACCTGACTCTTCCTCAGGATGGCCCTCGTAAGACACACCAGCTGGCGTTGACCAATACTTTAACGACGTTGTTATAATTTTCTCCAGGATGTAGAGCTTACCTAATGTTTTCACCACTTTCTCCGATCACGTGGTATAGTTTACTGGGCTGAGATTCTACGAACGCCCGCAAGTTAGCGTGCTCTAGTGCTCGCCACAGATCGGAATCGGTGTACTCCTCGAAAGGATCCAGGTTAAATCTCAAGGTTCCAGAGAAAAGGACCGGATCCTGAGGGATGATGGTGATCTTTGACCTGAGGTCGTGAAGAGCAAGGTTCGATATATCCACGTCGTCGATGACGATCTGGCCTCCGGCGGCCTCCACTATTCTAAACAGTGCCAGGGCCATGGAACTCTTTCCAGCTCCAGTTCGGCCGACGATTCCGATCTTCTCGTGTGGGTCGATGGTCGCGTTGAGACCCTTCAAGGCGAGGTCAAGGCCAGGACGATACCGTGTGGAGTAGTCTTTGATCTGGATTGATCCGGCCAAGGGCCAGAGAGTGGGTGCTGGAGGATGGTCGACGTCTGGGGACCAAGTGGCTTCTGTGGGTGTTTCCGTGTATTCATTGATGCGCTCCACGGACACAATATTCGTTTCTATGTCGCTGATCTGCCGGACGAGGAAGTTGAGCATGAAGGTGACCTGCAACAAACAAGTGTTCAAATCGTTCGTTTTCTATGTTTCTCGTCCTCCTTAGTAGCACACTTACGTTTAAACTGTTAGACACTGACAGACCAATCAGTCCAGCTGTAATCGTTCCCGATGACTTAGCAAGGACAGCAAACAGAGCAGCAAAGAGCACAATGAGATTCCCAAGGAACTCGAGTCTTACGGCGAGCCATCGATTCGACATCAAGGAGAAATACTTGCAACTAATGTGCGTGTCCACCTAAAAAATCATTGATTCATAAGACGCAGAATACAATATACCTTGTCCTGGAACTCAGTGTAGAACCGGTCTCTCATTCCATAGGCCCTGATAGAAGAAGCGCCTTGGATTGACTCGGAAAAGTGGGAGTAAAGCGGCGATCTCGTGATGGAGGTCAGTCTTTGCAGTTGGCGAGAGGTGGTGATGAAATATCTCTGAAGCAGTACGAGTAAAAGCACCACTACTGATGATTCTGTGTTCTCACCAGGACAAGGATATAAATAACGGCGAGGGGGACTATGACAACGCCAAAGATAGGAGTGGAGATCATGATGATTGTTATCGTTTGGACCACACTGAGAACGCATACTAGTAAAAACCGGAAATTGGAGGAGAGCCTCAGGTCGACAACTTCGATGTCCTTCCCGAGTCGGTTCAGAATTCTGCCCAGAGGTGTCACATCGTAGAAGGACAGAGGCGATCGAAGAAGGTTGTAGAGTAATGGGTTGTGAAGGTTCATGCTGGCGTGGACGCCACCACTTATGAGGAAAAGCAGGGCGACAAGCAAGAAGGCCACTATAATCAAAACTCTACCGAGGGTTGTTCTTCTAGGACCTACATTCCGCAAAGCCCATTACTCCGAAGACTCCAATTCTCATTCCAAGAGAAATTGAAGCATCAACGTCAGCCCCAGCTACGTTGTCATTCGACCAATCCGAGAGCCAGAAATTTCTTAGGGTTTGGATCGTGTAGCTCGAGACGAAGAACGACACGAACATGAGCACGTTGTACCAGCGCATCGCCCGGAAGTACTGTAGATAGACGGAAAACTTCACTCGTCCTGTTTCCGCTTTCTCCTCTTGGATCATCTTTTTGGCTACGATGTCCGCGGACATTGTGCTTAGCACGGACTAGAATAGAACTCTATAAAGTTAGGAGTTTAAAAATTGACTACTTTTCGGACGGACGACTGCCTTGATGTAGTCTTCTTTCTGCTTAGGACTGACGAACGGCGATCGAAGTCCTCTTCAGAAGCGCTCTCGTGGTCAGCTGAGAGAGAGACGGTGTCGCCGCCAGAGGATGTGCCCGCAGGTGATTCTAGAAATGATGACTCTTGAAAAGGGAGTCACCAAAAATGCGGTCAGTTCGTAACGCACTTTTAAGCGTGTATTTAGCGTCTACAAAACAGCATATGTAATGTGCTGCGAATTCTAATTTGTTTCTGTAACAGAGCACGCAACGAAGGAAATAAATAAAAATGTTAAAGTTCATACTTCAGGAAAACCGTAGGAAATAGACCCATGATCTTCGTGCAAAATATTCTCCTAATATTTTTATAGTTAAATGCTTTTCAATATCCCGTTAACAGTCATTGCACTTACCGGTCTCTTGCTGCAATCCCAGCATTGTTTTCGACGCCTCGGGGTCCAACAGGAGTTCTTCGTACTCTCCATGATTTCTCACAACACCATCTAGATCAATTTCTAACACGCCAGTTGATCACCACGAGCTTACCGTGCATAATCACTATTACATCGGACTCTTTCAAGTAGCTCAAGGAATGAGTCACCAATATCCTGGTTTTGTCTTTGAGCAATCCCGCCGGTCCAATGACGTTTTCAAAAATGTGTTTTCCTACGATGGTGTCCACAGCGGAAAGTGGATCGTCGAGTAGATAGACGTCCCTTTCCTGGTAGATTGCTCTTGCGAGGGAAACGCGTGCTTTCTGACCTCCAGAGAGGTTTATTCCCTAAGAAGTCCAGGTTGTTACACTTCTAAAAAAGTGAGCTCAACTACCTTTTCACCGATCTCGGTGTGGTCCTTGTGTGGAAGAATATCAAAATCAGGCTTCAACGCACAGGCTTCCACAATCTTTTGGTATTTCTCGCGATTATAAGGCGATCCGAACAAGATGTTGTCTCGCAGTGTCATATTTTGGATCCAGCTTTGCTGTGGCACGTAGGCCAGGGATCCACGAACGCCTACATATCCTTGCAGTTTGTCCATTTCACCTAAAAAAGCTTTGACAAAAGCTTTTCATTTATAATTACCAAGAAGAGCATGAAGAAGGCTGGACTTCCCGGATCCAACGGTGCCAATGACCGAAATCAATTTGCCATTTTCTATGTGAAGGTCGATGTCGCGAAGGGTTGCTGGACCGCCGTTCCGCTCCCACGAGAAGCGGGCGTCCTCCATGTCGATGGATCGCGCATCTACAAAAAGAACTTCTAGGAACTGACTTTGCTTTCCTGTGTTTCATGTGTTGCAATCAAATGCGGGTAGAAGGTGGGAGCAGCTGACCACTCTTTGACATCATCTGACTCTATGTGGATATTCTGTTTTCCGCAAACAAAGCGCTTACAATCGTTGCTCTCCTCCTTATCGATAGCGTTCTCGTCCAGCTCATCGGCCACAAAAAACTCCTTCAGCCGCTTGTTCGACACCATAGCCTGCACGGTTTGTCCAATCAGCTCGGCTACCATCATCATCGGAGACCGGAGCTGGTTGAACAAAGTCAAACTAACAAAAGCGATCTGAGGGGTCAAGACGTGCTTGGAGTCCATGAGCAAATAGGTGGTGAAGGTCAGTAGGGCGACCAAGAAGGGCGAAGCAACGTTTAGAATGTCGGTGATCGCGCGGGTCATTACGGATCTTCGGATCAGCGCCACTTCCTTGCGACGTATTTTGTCGATCTCTGCCAGCATGGGAGGTTCCCAGGCGTACAGCTTAACCACCTTTATTCCGTTCAGGACCTCGTTAGTGATCTTGACACGCTCGTCTTTGAGTCTCATTTGTTGGACCTAGAACAAGGCTGATCAGGAAGAAGGACGACTTGCATAATGTACCTGCCACTTCTTGACAATGATCGAAATTGTGAAATTCACTGGGATGACTAAGATCATGATGGCAACTCCGCTGAAAGCGGCTGCACCGACTGTTTGCCACAGAAGAACCAACGCGAGAATGATCTGAAGCTATCGTTAAGCTCCTAGTGTAAGGCTCTCTAACCTGGAACGGACTGGACCAGTACTGCTGAACCTGAGGCGTGATCATCTGGAATCGCTCCACGTCAATAGCCATGAGGTTCACGATCTCTCCGACGGTTTTCTCCTTTCTTGCCGAGTTTGACAGTTTCAACGTCTGAAGGGTCATCTCCATGAGCTGTGTCATGTCATACATACCTTCCGGTACACTGCTGACGTCAGGATACTCTGGATACGAACTCCAGCCCGGAACATGCAGTAAAAGTAGTTGTTCAAGAAGATGGAGCGCAGTTCGGAGGCGAGGAATATACCCAGTGCAAAAGCTATTCCTTGCCACCAGGGAGCGTTTGGGTCCTCGGTGAAGGAGATCAGCTGGCTGAAATGAGATAACAAAATTGATGATTACATATGTTATCACTGATTTTATCAATGAGATCCACACGTTTTTTCTTTGAAATATTGAGCATAAAATCGCCCTTCTTCTATCAAATCTGATAGCTCAGCTTGCAGTTTCATTTTTGATCTTCCGATTTGTGGAAGCAGACTTATAGAAGCAGCTGTACAAAATTACTCACTTCAACAGTATAGGATTCGCAAACTGAAGCACGTCGGACCATATCTTGACGAATGTTCCGCCCAAGAAGTCCCACTTACACAGGAGGAACAGTCTCCACACAATGGAAGGAGGTTCGGGCTTTTCTCCTTGTGGAGGAGCGTTCACTGAAATTGGATTCAACTTGGATCATGTAGGATGAGCTTCTACCGTTCATAGTAGATCCATAAGAGTTCTTTTTCCCAGCCAACAGTGGAGTCTTCGCGTTGACTAAACTCACATACGCGTCTGAGTTCTTGTACTCCTTCTGCTGCGCTCTGAAGTCGACCATGGCCTGCTGCCACATGCGCTCCCACTCCTCGTCCATCACCTTAGCGGTCATTTCCTCCTTAATCTTGAACAGATCGGTCACTTCCAACGGCTTCCTCCTTCCCAGAGCGACCATGCTATTGAACCACCAAAAAGACTGGCGATTCAAGAAGGACGCCGACTCCTCTGGCTGGTCAGGGTCGTTGTATTTCGACTTCCAGCCGGTTGGGTCACTCCAACAGAAGGCGAGTAGTTGTAGGAGGCATATTGGGTACCAGACGAGGTAGGCGGCGTAGCGAGCGGTGTCTAGTTGAGCTGTGGTCTGAGAATCATAGAACTACTTTAGTATCACGTAAAAGTATCAAACCTGTGGCTCTGTCCCTAGTTTGATCCAGGCGTAGAACTCAGGTATCCCCATCACGGCGAATAGTAACCATGTACAGAAGAGTACCCCAGAAGACCGTATCCCTTTTCGGCGACATTCGTTCTTTGCCAGCCACAGGCCGATTAGGGTAACCAGTTGGACACAGGGATAGACGAAGTTGACAACAGGCTCCACGTGATCGTCCATAAAGGATTGCGCAATCGCCCAGATAATGACAAAAAGACGGTCACAGATGAGAATTACCGTTAGACCCTAAATACGTCCTTGTCGTCTCATGTGTCAGTGGAACTTACGGATTTTATGCTCATAACGTTGGTCCATGGGAGCACAGGTCCGTTGCTTATGCGGAGCTGGACCAGCAGGATAGGCAGGAGAAGCCAGAAGAAGAAACATGGTATGGCGACGAGTGCGGTGTGTTGGAAGCAGTCCGTGAAGACGGGAATCCCGGAGATGTTCCCGTCGAATATGTTCTCGTTCTGTGTTAAAAAAATACACTTGCAAAAAATACAATACACGTATTTAGGAAGATCAACATTAATGGCTAAAAAGATGGATCTAACAGAGCTGGAAATTTTAGTAATTTCACCAAAGCGTCACGAATAGGTAGACGCTATCTTAAGCGAGGTAAATCTAAGGAAATCTTTCAGTGTCCCTTTAGCTAATTTTGTAAGACCATATAAAACCACGTTCATGGTTTGTCGAGACGTTCTAAGTGCAAAAAGAGAGTGGTGCAAAAATTCATATTTGAATGTACAGAACACTCCAAAAACTGGTAACGGACAAAAATTAAGCACCATTTTTCCAGAAAAAAATAGTTCAAGCAAACGAAAATAAGGAAAACAAAGTATTACTTTTACGGGCGGTTCAGCACCTGTTTTGCTTTGGAAAGGTGTTGAGGTGTACAAATCTCGTAAGCAGCTTTATTCTATTAAATGAACAATATTTTTCTAGTTCCTTCATGTTTGCAAGTAGTCAACAATATCTACGAGAAATTGTGTAATAAAAAATGTCTCTATTGTCTTCGCGGTTTAGCGCCTGGCTACATTGCAAGCGGTACGAAAAACAAGGAATGTGAAAATATTGATGTTTTCCCGCAACAATGGATTGTAACAGTAATTGCAGAGCTCATAATATCAAATTTTTTTCGTGTTTCTGTTCCGTGAACTACTACCGTATTACAACTTTCTTCCATTCTTGGTGAGCAGTCCGTATTGTGCTGAAGTAAGCGGGGAAAAATATGCCCTTTTAGATAATTGGTTCCATTGTATGACTCATGTGGAGACATCTATCCCAAAATATCAACAAAAGTGCACGATTCAGGGATACCGCGTTTTATCAGGAAGGAAAACCTCCAAGCTTCTCTCAAAGGGGCTTCTTTCCAAAACACGGCTGCTTCTCCTCCACAAAACAAGCACTTACCCAAAACTCATCGACGCAAAACACAGTCGTTTGATTAGCCATCCTGCTTCAGCTCAATGCATCTGGAAGCACCTGTCCGAGGCGATGGATCAATGCAGCAGCACGAAAAGCACGCATGTTGCAGGCGATAACGGTAGACGCGCTCCTTCTTAACTCCATCGTCGGGGGGCCGCCGCGAAAGGCAACTGTTGTCGTCGCCGACGTCGTGTAAGAGGCAGCACGGTGATCTATGACGAAGATGTATGGGGAAAACAGGGGACGCGCGTTTGTTTGGATTATGGCAATCAGGCAGCAAAGATCTGCGTGGATTTGCGATTAGCCACCGGCTGAGGAACTGAAAAAGATGACTCTTGCTAGAATTCAAGTGGCGACGCAAAGGGAGCTTATGGCGGAAGTGGCAAAACATGAACGGACAAAGTGATAAGGCGTGCAGGGACACAAACCAGAGAGGAGACTTGCTTGGTCGCATAGATAAGAGATGGCGTCACCTTGGTAGTCCCTGATCAACAAGAATTCTTGGACGGTTCCGGCTATTATATGAGTTTTGATATAAATCATTTGATTCGAACTGAAAGAAACAAAAAATTTATGGAAAGAAAAACACAGAATGCAGCAGTTGACCAACCATCCACAAAACATACTGCAGCTCTGATAGGACAATGGGCTGCTTGATATTGTAAATGATACGGATCATGTTTCCATAAAGAACTGTAAGTATATAGCAAGTAAACGGTATTGGTCTGTTTCCAAGAACATGCGTAGGAGATTCAGTTAATGTTGTTCCGCGTATAGGTTTTCTAGCTAAATCCAGCTTTATGGTGGAAAGCAATTGGTAATGTTCCGGTAAATTAGGGAACTGTATATAAAGTAGAGAACAAGCCAAAGAAGCCAAAAAAAAAACAAACTAGACGTATAGACTGGTAAACGCTTTATTTGTGCGCAAAGAAGTTTCCAATTACAAACTACATAGCCTCCGCGGCAAACATGTCTTTGTCTAACTATGGCAGCAAGTAAACCAGGAATAAATAAACACGAAAAAAAACAAAGTGAAACAAATACCACAACGATTTCCACAAAGGTATCGGATTCTTTAAGGAGTCGGGATTACTGGGGCTTTCTACCAGATTGCACAAGCGTGCTATGACGCAATTGTGGTTTGACAGTTGTCAAGAGGCGAATTTGTCTGATATATATTTGTTTATGCAGAGTGCACGGAAAAATGTATAAGGCATAAATCATAGTCATGTACGACGCGTGACTAATAAGAATTTCGCAATCTGTGCTTTATTGTTTGTAACCGTAAACAAAACAGACATTTTCTCTAGCTATCAAGCTTGTAGCTTCGCTGTCATGTAAGTGCACTTCCCCTGGAAACCAGTCGTGAGAAAGGAAATGGGGCCGCGCTACAACTACAAACTGTAAAATACACAACCAGATTACTGGCATACAACTACAGTGGAAATATGTAGTAGAACCAGACGTGTTCTATTTTTGGCACTGTTCGTGATGAAGTACACTCGTCGAATAAATCGTTTTCCCTGTTTTAAGAACCTATCCAAACAAGTCTCACTCACGCTCTTATCGTTTCACAAGTATCCTTATAGCAGCTGACCTCTCCTTTGAATAGGACTTCATAATGGAGTCCATAAAGCAGATGATTGTGAGAGCATTCGTCACCATTGGCGCATAGAAACAAAATTAATAAGCCCACGTGCGTAACAGCAATGACCGCTATGTGAATCTTGCATTCATATGATGCTACATAAGGAGCCCCTCCACATGCGACCGCTATCTTTGAAGTCGACCGAGACCACAACGTACACTCTCGCGTGCCTTGATATTTATAGTTAGAATGCCTATAGTTTACGTCACAGCACTATAAAATATAGAGACATTCTAAGAATATTTAGTTTAGTGCGTTTTCGTAATTACAGGAACAATAACCATTAAAGTCCACTCATGGCCGAAGTGGATATACAAAGACATTCAATGAACAAAAGAGAGCCATTTCAGGTGCGATAACAGAGTAGCTGAGGTCAACGATTTGTGGGAAATGATGAAGATGTGGGTTACGCAAAGAATGTAAGAAACGATGTTACCACAATGGCTGAACAGCAAAGTAAATTAAATATAAATAAAATTTGAATATTTAAAACTATTTTTGGCAACCTAAAGAAGCTCGCATTTTTGCTATTTAATAAATTCCGTTCCCGTAGCAGTATTCTTTCGCAGGGACTTACGTCACCCATGTTTTCTCAGCCAATACTTTTTTAAGTTTTTTAGCAGTGTTTAAGTATAAGTGTGTTCCGTGGGTTATATTTGCTTGTAACATTTCAGGACCGCATTTACGCTATTCCAACTATCGATTGAACGAAAAATTCTGAATAAAAAAAGTGCGCGCAGCAATCAAGTTCCGCGTTCTGAGAAGTTCATTTGTAATAGAACACGGCGCTCCACTCGTCTCTTCACTGCTGTGAGAAACCCCCTGAGCTCTCCACCGGCTAGCTATGAATGAAGAAGACGTTGAATCGGGAGTCTGCAAAAGCACAAGTAGCTTTGAGACGAATGTTCAGCATGGTAAGCCCACATTCTCCTTTTAGTTTTTCTTAGGAACTTAAAATAGATCAATGAGTCATTGCACTTTGAAACTTTAAAGACTTTAAGGGAAAGGTCGCCCAAACTAGTTCAAGTTACCGTAGATTACTCATATTTTGATGATATTAATTTCAGCCTTTCTTAGGAAGGTATTTGGAATAGTGCTTGTACAGCTTCTATCTACCGCTGGAGTCTCCGCAGCATTTCGTTATATTCCCCAATTCGAGCAGTCGTTGTTAGAAAAGTAAGAAGGAATGGTTCAATTTTTTGTTATCTCCATTTAATACAGCATTTGGTTTCTTCTGATCAATTTCGTATTCGTCATTTTATTACCCTTCCCTTTGGTATATGTATCTCAAAAAGAAAGTGCCGATCAACTACATCCTAATCCAACTCTACACTTTGTCTTATTCGGTCCTCATTGCGCACCTCGGTTCGTTAGATAACTCGCATTATTCTTAATGCATTCTGGACAGCATTTCGTTACGACATTGAATCTGTCTTACGCGCCTTCGTTATGACCATCGTTGTCGTCGTTGCACTGATCATTTTTACACTCCAAACGGACTGGGAGTTCGAAGTTCTGACCGGAACCGCGTGTTCCTTGATGAGTACTTTGGCTACTGCTGCGTTGATCAAGGTAAGATTCTCTAAGGTATTTTGTTACTCTTATGAAAAAAATCAACATCAGCCCCGTGAATAAACCACTTATTTCAATAGATGATCTTCAAGACCACTCCTGCTTTCAATCTATTAATTGAAATATTGGCTGTGTTCGCTTACTCTCTCTACTTGGTCATCGACGTCGACGACATACGGAAGCGCACCGACCCGGAAAACTACATAGTGGCTGCAATCAACTTGTACCTCGATATCCTGGGAATATTCGTCTCCATTTTGAAAGCAATTGGAAACCTTCTCAATGATGAAATCGATGATTGATATATGAACAATTAAAAATGACTTATCTAAAGACATGTGGTAGCATCGGTGTGTGAATGCAATCTCGTACTACAGAACATCGGTGGGGTGGAAGTAGTTGAAGGCATCGGGTTTCAAGCGCTTCAGTAGTTTCTAAGAATCATCATTTCATGCAAGGTGCATTGGATTAAGCCCTGCCAGAAGAACAACGTCATCAAAGGACTCTATTCAAACGTCTCTCTGAGGACCGAATGAACGCGACGAGGTGAATACTTCCGATTGACGCCTATTAGCGGTATATTCTATGAGACTTAACATGCTACAATGTGCCATAGGATAAGCCGATCGAAGAGAATAGCATTAGTGCTGCTGCAATCAGGGAAACCGACAAGCCGAATGGAAAGAGTCTTCTCATGTGATTCAAGAAATAAAGTTAAAGCTTCTCATGTGGATAGGATCAGCCATGTCGAATTTGAGCTTTTTTGATAATTGAAATTTTTAACAGTGAAAATATTGTGTTTTGAAACAAGTTGAGGTGCTGTGTGGTTTGCACGAGTCCGTAGTCGCAAGGGATACCCAATCAATTCGCTTTTGTACCACATCTACCCCATGTTCTCCAATCCAAGTCAAATAACGAAACATTCGCTCCTTGTCCAAAAGGCCCACCAATATTATACAGCTCTGATTTTTGGAGGCTTTGATCATTTCAACCTTGTGTTTTGACACCCAATCCAGAGGACGGTCGACATTTCGCTCCAGTGATGTTACATGGATAATTGTTTCCTTTGACGTAATGTGCTCGAAGTCATTTGGCATAATTGCTCGCGGCTGCACGAAGAGTTGCCGAGAAGCGATTACCTCATGGCGCATCCGCCCTCTTCTCGAACTCTGTAGCGTGCATGCACACGCAATTTTCACGTCGAACTTTAATTCTGTGTTGTGGCATCGCTTATCTGCCTCGTATGGCCTTGGACCTCATCTTCTTCGTTGGCGTCAGCTATGCGATAAACACGGCCATTGGCGTCCTTTTCACCAGTTTCGTGCTCGCTGTAAGTGCACCTTTTTATTTATCAGTTACTTGGATCCTTTAGGTAATTCTACTCTCGGAGCTGAAGCGTAACAGAACCTTCAAGATTATTGCGCTTCTGTGCGTGAGCGACCTAGTACAACTCTTCTGTCTTGCGGTGGCAAGCGCAGTGGTCATAAGGGGAAGAACCCCACCTGAGGAGAAATGGTACATCGAGATCTTCGCTGGCGCCCTCATTTTGGGAAGTTGGATGGTGATGGTGTTCTTAGAGCTGGCTCTAGCGATCAACCGATTAGCTGTGATAACGGACACAAAATTTCTGAAGAAATGTGAACTGGTAGGTTGTGTGATTTTTGAGGCTGAAATCCGTGCAAGCTCTACATGTACTAAGCTGGGTTTGAGAATGAAAACTTACAAGAAACCCATCGGATCATTTTTGTGTTCACCACCCATCTTTGTCCATATTTAGATGTGCCTGCCAATCGGCATTATTCTTGGCATCTATTTCACCATCTGCCTCCTCATGTTCGACACTCATTCCCACATGGACTTCGAAATCCTCACCTGGAAAAGCTACCGTAGCACGACTCTAACGAGGATTAACTTCTCTCTGCAACTCTGGTTCTCCGTTGTTCCCATGGTGCTGAACATAGTCGCCTACGTCATTATCGGCATCTACATCTTCGTGAAGAAGATACAGACCCGCTGGAACGAAATTCGTTTCTTGGTTGCCGTTATTGGTGGTTTCGTGTACACCCTATTCCTCGCCTGCTTCTACCACTACTGGTACCCAATCTTCAACGACAATCGCACCGTTTGGATCGTACAGCATCACGCGTGGACATTCTTGTTCACCTGCGCTTGTTGCTTACATTTGCGTTTCAATAGGTACCAAGAACACTGTTGTTTTTTCTGCATGTGGGCTTTGTTTTAGTGAATTGAGGAGAAACGCCATTGCGCTTCGGAAACGCGCTATGAAGATCATATGTCGGTCGTCTGGTGCCAAGACTATTCTCGTGCAGAAAGTCGAACCTTCCGTGTTTCGGGATTCCAGGACCAGAAATACTGTGTACCCCTTTTAAGCTCTAGAACCGCACCAGTATAACCTGTACACAACCTGTTGTCTCTGGAAGATCACTAGCGCTTCTCATCATAACAGTTTCGCTCGCCTATCGCTCGCCTTATCAATGATTTGTAACCTCCTATCCGTTGTCAATGTTGTTTGTGGTCCTCGTAATACTAGTAGTTGGCAAGACAATAAATCCAAGAAAAACACATTCCCAATGTCCATCTGGTCCGTCGGCGATCAACATGTGGCCCATTTCCGTATAGCTCTGGCGGCGATTTTGTTTGTATCGACAGGTGATATTCCCTCCCTCTCAGCACGGTGTGTAATAAGTACTCCTGTGACACCACATTGCCGGCCTCTTATGATTGTCGACTTCATGCAAAGAGGTGTCAACCCCCCTCACTGTCCCACGACGATGATCTTTTGGATATTTCTATTAACAACGTCTTCGGTTCTTGCTGGACCTGGTTTGTGATTGGAATCTGACTTGTCGTGATTTAACGAGCGAACTTTTTAGATCCTCGACTGTTCGCACGTTCTTCGCCAGATCGTGAAAAAACGTTTGTCATCGTAAGTCTTGAACGGTCTTGTTTGATGAAGGTCATGAGTGAAGAAGCTACTGCTAAAATACTTCATTTTACAACTTCTCTCTTTTTTGGTAGTTTTTTTTGTGCCCCATCACTTTCAGTTTGCCGCGTGACCAGATTGTCACGATGGCCGATGGCCCTTTGACAAAGTCGATGATGATGCTTTCATTCTGCTAATTGAAGCTCTTTTCTATTCTTAGCGCAACATATTGGAGTTCACTGTCCGTCCTTGACATACATCTGCGAAAAAAAATGTTTGCCTCAGGGCAGAGATTTGTCGACTCAAATAATTTTTTCTTCCGACTTTTTCGACATTTTTGCGCGGTTGCCTGCAGAATGGAATGACGTGTACTTTATTCAAACGCGGGATTATTCTGTATATGGAATAAAAGTATGCCAAATAGAACCTAGTTTACTAGCTGCCTCCATGTGGGGTGCGTCATGTCTCATTATCGAAGAACTCCAGAACATTGTGTCATATTATGCGCTTCTATTCTACGGTCAGTGATCCATCAGAACTGAGCAATTATAACTAGAAAGTGACGCGCGAAGAACATACCAGGTGTATGAATAGGTCTTTATAAATAGCGAGTGGATTGCTCACCTACCTATTTATATCCTTGAGAAACGATTATCGTTTCCAAAAAGTTTCCAACCAACACCTGTTCTCGTTTCTGTTCTCACAGCGATTTAAACAGCACTACCATCGCCGGTGTATCGACAATGCCCCGGACTGTGCCTCTCGCGCTCAACTGTGCGACTCCATCGACCACGCCGAAGAGATGACCTACGATTGCAAGAAGACTTGCAATCGCTGCGAGACCGTAGCCAATGAGCGTAGGGCTGTAAAATCTGTCCTAAATTACACTCAATTTGCAGAAGCCTGTGTCGACAAAGTCTCTCGAGAAGAGTGCCGAAAGAAGAAACACAAGTGCAACCTCTCCTCTATGTACGACACGATGACTCAGCTGTGCGCGGCCACCTGTGAACGTTGTTGTTCGGATTCGAACGAGCGGTAGGCTTCTAGATGGCAGGTGTCCGCTGACTCATTGTCTAGGTGCGAGTTCATGGTCACTTTGGGATACTGTGAGAACCCGCTGATTCCGTTTGAACAAAAGAAGGGCAATTGCGCAAAGTCGTGTGGATGGTGCTGACGAAACGTACCGGCATAAGCATAAAAGCATTATATTTGTGATATATGTTTATGGAATGAATGGGAATGACCTTTGCAATCAGTTGTTGTCACTGTCGCTACGTCCGCGTGGGCCGACTGACCATTATAAAATACGGTAAATCGGTTAATGTGTAGCATAACGTCATGACCTTGTAAAGCATACCTGGAAACACCGAGAAAATCAAATCTCATTCATCGACGAACAAAACAAAATCTATGTGTGAATGTGGGCCGTATTACGATTGAAATTCTAATTTAATAATTATCGGTATTGGCTACGCCACAGCCCCCAAAGAAGGCGATCCGTGTCAGGCACTAAAAAAAATATAAATGACTGGTGCACTCAAAGCCAAAAATACCATGAAAGGTATGTTATCGGCGCTGCAGCTTCCGGATTTACTAACGCTATTTAAGTTACGTTTGTGTATAGTTTGTGGCACCTGTCATACTATTACAAAAGCAGCCCTCAAGCTATCGTACAAAAATGAACCAACGCCGACTGCACAACCTCTTCTAACAAGGAAATGTTATGTATAATTGAAAGAAACTTTCAGTGGATTGAAGCTCAAAAATGAACGAAAAAATAGGATTGTAAGAAACGAACAAAAATATTGACATAATCTTTATTATGACACATTGATGCACATGTTGTAAATCTGTTGTAAATTGTTGTATATTCTAGCTAATCAAACTAGGGATTCTCGTCTTATGAGCAACAGTTACGGTGACTTGATTCTCCGAAGCTCTGTTCAGTTTCACCGTGTATATTATAGAGCAGGAGGCCGTGTAGCCGGTCAATTGCAATACGGGATATGGACCGATGATATTAGGCAGATTCGTCGCAAATCCGTACTGCAATACGATCGTGGTAATCATTGGAATAATCACCAGAAACGCTTCAAGGACCATTTGGTACACAACGATTTGATTAGCCTAGAAATGGATAGGATATCATAACCATCTACAGCTTTCAACTGACCTTCTTGATGTTGTTAAAGTGCCTCGCGTTCAGAGTCTGATCTTGGCGCTTTATAAAGTTCAGAAAGCTGACCAGGAAGATTATGGTGAGACAGATATTGCAGCAGCAAGCGCCAGTGTTAATAAGACTCCACACCACAATTATTTGAAGCTGCACATGATTTCCAAACATCAGTCCAGGAGGTTTGTAGTCCCTACTCAGAGCATATAAGACAATGTTGACCAATGTAACAGTGGGTAGCGAAACCAAATACAGCTTCTGAACTAGGCTTCCATAGAGCTTATTGTATTTGAAGGGACTCTGCATGGCTAAAAGACGATCCACGGCCACAAAAGTGTTTCCAATGCCAATGACGTGCTCTGTGGAAAACGCGAAATTCCCACTCCAGAAGATGATCTCGTGGTTGCGATCTGGATCTGGAAACACAAGTAAATCTCCCTAACATTAATAGAGGATCCTTACTTGTCACACTGTAGGCGCCATAGGTCGCATACACAAAGTTACTGAGGGCAAAGACCCAGTAGAAGAAGATACAGTAATACTGCATCTGCAGCTGTGTGTTTCCCATGTTTGCTTTACTAACGATCCGTTTGATCAAAATTATGCTGTTCAGTGTGATCGTGATTACAGTAGCACAGACGGTGAACAGGAAAAGGAAGAAAGCGGAACCAAGGTCCATGACGATGGAGAGAATGTTATGGCGTTTTGGAAAACACCGATGGCTTGGCGATACCAAACTCGATAAGTGAGTAACTTATTAGAGCTATGATGGAACCGCCTAGCACACCAACGAGCACATGTAATTTAGAGCTGTCAAAAGCCAGAGATCCGGATACGGTAATACTTCGAAATTGGATAACAACTAATACGGAGAAGTCTGCCGCGTCGAAAGACAAACAGTGTTGTTTCCGAAGAACAGAATAATAGTGTTTATGGTAGAACAACGGCAGCTGTAATACTACCGTCCTTGACAGACTTCAGATAGAGCACGGCCATGAATGACAAAAACAATTATACATTCATGGAAATTACACAGGGACGTTGTGTTTTCGCTACTTTAAGATGCTTATTACGTGTGAAGGTGAGACAAACCGGCTGGTCGCCGGACATTTCCTCTGGCGAATATTGGAAGATGCCTATAGTCCGTTCGAAAGTGGGATACTAGAGAGCGTGTAGAAAGGAGCGCACAACATTCCCAGGAAGGAAAGTTATTCCGTTTAACCGCAAGGAAGCCTCTGCTAAAAATGAACTCCTTCCGATACTGCTATTAACCAGTGGAGGTGGTTCTTGAGTTGTTTCTTTGAACATGCACTTCAGAACATGTACTTCAGATTGACACCTCTCCGAAGGTCTGAAGTGACTTTTACAAGGCGCTCACAATGCTCTTCTTGGGTTAAGCTTTCACTTAGATTGCTTAGTAGCTAGTTTGTAGCTAGTTTTGTGAATCTAGTTACCAGAATCCATAAATAACATTTCCTTGCGGCCTTTTGCAATCGAACTAAATAGTGCCCGATCAAAGAAAATTCGCATATTTACTTCATATATGGGATGCCTATTAGATAATGGTTCGAACAGTAGTGACCATGGTTTTATTCTCTGTCGTTCTGCTCAGCTTGAATATGTAGACGACTGAGCATGAGGCTGTGTACAGCGCCAGGACCGTTAGGGGATACGGTCCTAGTATATCGATGAGATTAACACCAAACGAACTGGATACTATGGTTATTGCCATTGGAACGATCACCAAAACAATTTCAAGTAGCATTTGATACACTACGACGTAATTAGCCTATAACGCCTATGTTTAAAAAATATTTTACGAGAAATGGTTTACCTTCTTTATATTATGATACTGCCCGCTGCTGACAGATTTATTTTGGCGCTTCAGAAAGTTCCAGAAGCAAACCATGAAACCCACAGTCATCAAAACATTGCAGCCACAGGCACCGGCGTTAAAATCATTCAGGACTATTAGAATCTGGAGATTAACGACTTGGCCAAAGGAGATTCCTGGCTGCCTGTACTCCTTATTTAGCGCATATATCACGACACATGTAAGAATTATGGCCGGGAGGCAAACAAGGTAGAGCTTATGAAGTATAGCGCCATAGATTTTCCGATATTTTCCGGGGCTCTGCATGGCCAAGAGACGGTCAATGGCAACGAATGTGTTTCCAATGCCAATGACGTGCTCGGTGGAATTTACAAATGTGCCGGACCAAAATATCAACTCAAGACTCCGATTAGGGTCTGAAATGCGTTAACTGTCAGCATCAGGAGGTACCATAGCCGTAGTACCTGTGAGTGCGTGACACATGTAGGCTGCATGTACAAGACAGCTGATGGCGAATATCCAGTAGAAAAAGACGCAATAGTACTGTAGCTGAAGTTGGGAGTTGTTGAAAAACTGTCGATTTGATAGCTTCTTGTATAAGATGTACGTATTAATAACGATGGTGAATACAGTGGAAAAGACTGTAACTATGTACACAGTGAGTACGGAGGCAAATATCATAGTCCGCTTCAACACAAGGTGTATGAATAGGAAATTAGGAAGTTGTGAGTGTCTTTCTTAATGTATGAAAAATTGACTAGATTAGTGACTCCAAGAAAACAACCTCTAGACACACACCTGTCGGCATATACAGTACATTCGATTTAATATGATGTGTATGAGAATTATAATAAAGTGGATTAGTCGCCTGACACCACATTACATCGGCCGATATGACACGTATCCGAGATGTTTTTCCTAAGTCAAGCTGACTGGAAAAGGAGCCTTTTGTTACCTAAAAATCTGTTGGAGAACTGTGGTCCTTGGTTTCTGGGACCTCCTAGGGCTCTCAGCAATACTGATTTGTTATGCAAATTTTGCATGACATTTTAAACGGGTCTCGTGATTCTGTCAATTTACACACAATAGCATCGCTATTGCTCTCCATACTGTCACTTCTTCAAACATTGCCTGTATCAGTTTTTAGCATCGCATTTGGATCATTTATTGAGAGATCCACGTGCTTTATCGCTATTCTGTAAACCGACGATCGCAAAATGTCCGTCACTGCCTCATCCGGAGCCATAACGGCGCTAACGAAGGAACTCAGGGATTTAACAAATTCTCCAATAGAAGGTTTCACCGTCGACGCCACTGAGGACAACCTGTTGCAGTGGAATGTGGGCATCTACGGACCACCCGCCACCATCTACCAGGGGGGCTACTTCAAGGCGAGCATCAGTTTTCCTTCCAACTACCCATATGAACCTCCAACGGTCCGCTTCCTCACAAAACTCTCCCACCCGAACATCTACGAGAGCGGAGACCTCTGCATCAGCATCCTCCACCCTCCGATCGATGACCCCACCTCCGGAGAGCTCCCGTGCGAACGCTGGAACCCAACCCAGAGTGTCCGGACTGTTCTCCTCTCGGTCATAGCGCTCCTCAACGAGCCCAATATCTCCTCCCCAGCGAACGTTGACGCCTCGGTGAGTTACCGTAAGTGGAAGGCGGGCGAGTGTTCAGACTACGAGACCACCATCAAGCAGCAGGTGGAGGAGTCTAAGAAAGAGGCCGAGAAGGAGGGCGTCTTTGTGCCCACCACCATTGAGGAGTATTGCATCAAGCAGGCAGTGGTCCCGATGGACGACTTCAATTCCGATTACGGCGACGAAGATTACAACGACGATGATGAAATTAGTGAGGAAGAAGCAGAAACAGACGAAGAAGACGAAGAAGAGGAGATGGAGGATGACAGCGACGAGTGTTAATCTGATTAACTGTCTTCAAATTTCGTTTCTTGCTTGTTGTAGGGTATAAAATATTTTTACGTGCATTCATCGCCTCCGGTGGCAGTTCATGTTGGGTAAGTGGACATGTAAAAGAGGACATGTAAAAACAGTTTGCAAAAGATAAACATTGATTTATTTTTGTTTTTAAATGAAAGCACCGTAGGTAAAATAGGTGGAATAGAACCGAGCAAAGAGCTCATATCCTGTTTGTTATGGCTGAGCACATGTTATCCCACACTTATGCCTTGAGACACCGAAGCTCATTAATAAAAGCTTTACCAGCTTTACCAGAATTGTATTTATCCCACTGCTATCACAATTATTTATCTTTTTACACTCAAGTTATAAGCTACATAGACACTTCGGCAGATACCTTATTCCGCCACTTGGCCTCCTTCATCCGACGATGCTCAATACGGTCGAACTTCTCGTAGAGTGTAGAGAAGGCATCAGCTCCTGTCTTCTGCGCCGCTTCAATTCTATCGCAGTAGAAGGAGAACATGTCCGCGATGGAGTAGAACTGGATGTGCGGGAAGAGGAAGTACAGCATCGTTTCGTTGTTTCCTTCGCTCATCAGTCGGCTCTGCCTCACGGCGAAGTGGTGGAAGAGACCAAGATAGGACAGATAGCAGAAGACAAGGGTTCCAGCCTGAAATAGGTCTACTGTAGTTCCAGCGATATACATGCGAATCGCTAACCTGTTGATACAAGCAAAACTGGGTCGGGCCAAGGAGAGTGTTTTGCGCTTCCACTGGACTTCGCTCTCCAATAAAGAATTTAGTCCACGATTCGGAGGGAATGACGCTGTAAGGTTAAAAAAATGTCACGCACACCGAAACTTCTTGGACATGAGTGGCAAAAATTCACTTCATTAAATTCACCTTGAAACGGACTGTCCCGTTACTGAATCTGCCGAACTAGAAGATGTCGAAGAAGAACTCTCGGAGCCTTCAGATGACGTTGACGTCGAGTAGGACGAACATTTAGAGCAGTCGGATGGGCAACTTGAAGTGGAAGTGCCGCTAGTTCTAAAGTAGAATAGGTTAGTGTGGGTGAGAAGGAAAATGGGACTCACTCAGAACTGGAAGATCCCTCGGAAGTCGACTCATGAGTGCTTGAAGTTCCTGACGAAGACAACGCACTTTGCGTAGCATCTTTGGTTACTTCCTGCGTCGTGTCCGAAAGGAACTACATACGAAGGAATAAAATAATAGCACAATACGCACTTACCGCATTAGAAGGAAGGAATTCTACGGTTCGTGTCGCATTGTCCGTAGGTCTGACATCTTCGGCTTCCGAGTGGAACTCTAAATCAGCAAAGATTACACTAAAATGCAAAAGATACAGTACCCGTGGACATCGAAACAGTTGTTTCACGTGACCATGACGAGAGACCTACGGAAGTCTTGCCAACGCTCTGGGCGTCGCAAACACGAGCTTCACGGTGAACGATCGGGAAGTCAAGAAGCGAGTCAAGCTGAGTGCTACTCTCTTCTGCTGAAGTTGTCATCGTCTTCGACTGTACTACGGCAGACACGTCGACCGCTTGTAGCTGGGTTCAACTGGTGAATAAGCGCCAACTGAGACGGAACTCATCAAGGTGTCTGGAAAGTACAAAGTCAGTCGCTGCAAGAATGGAGAGCTGTGGTAGACATGTCCGATTGATATCCAGACAGCCTTGTCATACGATACAGACGTGTCCAGGAAGGCTGACTAGGATTACAAAAGAACAATCTGCTTACCTGCGTTTTCTTCTGAAACGACAGACACCATTCAAAGACCAACATTGTAAAAGTGCCTTCTGTCATCACTACAATGAGCAAAAATTATTTGAAGGTGATACATTCACGGGAAGGCTGTTTACGTTTGCCTTTGTTGACAAACATGTTGTATTTTTGCGCGTTTAAAACTGCTGATTGGATGTTATAAACTACCCATAACTACTGCCCTAAACCACCCAAGTTTGTAAAGTATTAAACTCTGTAAACGTTGATGTTTTGTCAGAATCATACAGATCGTCTCATTGCTGTCGTGCGATACCTTCCACTTCTCTCAAACTCTTTCCTTTTACACAGCTTCCCAGTTGCTCATCCGTTCCGTGTGATCACTATTTCACTGAACTACCCAGAAACAACAGTCATAGCAGGCGGAGATCACGGCTGACGTGTTCTGATGCTTGCTCATTGCAATGTATCATCAAAGGTCACTTGACTGATCACTTTCGTTGAAGTCTTTTCTAACCATGTGCAGATTCCCAAGCACATAATCCGAAATTCGATTTCACATTCCCTTTCAACGACACTCGGATCATCTCTGGAAGATTCCAAATTCTCGTTCCTCCTTCACCGCCACAGTCGTGCCTCTCGCCCGAAGGCGATTATAAAATCGCTAAAACGGCGCCATCGCCCTTCCCGCGACGCTACAGTCGTCATCACTGAGTAAACAGTCGCGAACAGTGCGCGTGAAGTGAATAATGCCGCTTTACTGCCGGCTGATCTCCTCGCAAACATCACGCTTTATGTCGGCAGCAGCTGTCCGACGGGTTTTGTACCACCGAGCGTCTTGCGCCTGGCGCTTTTGGTTAAGTGCCGCATGGCTATGGTTTACGACTTCTTCCTGGGGACTGTTATCACCTCTGAGGACAGTCGATAACCCATCGCATTCCGTCGCGGATCGATAGTCATATTCCTTTTTGCCGCTTATAGTGAACGTTTGTAGTTTCCAGTCCTGATGACTCGATGGAGAGTCGAATAAAGGTGGTCGTCGTCGGCGATTCTTATGTTGGAAAGACAAGGTGGGACTTTATTGTGTTCATAATCTTGCATTTTTTATGATGATGTGAGGTCTGTAGGTTAAGAGCCTGTATGGAAACTAGGAGGGGAGTAGGACGCTATTCGTTGATTGCTAAGGAAGACTAAAATACTTTTATCGGCTTAAAATAAACAGATTGTTGTGGAGGAAGAAGAGCGTAACTGATTTTAATGAAGGATGCAAAAATAACTAAATCGTGAACCCATTGCAAAAAAATTGTAGACCCACCGATGAAAATGGAATCTGGGATGGTGTTTGACTGTCCCTTCTCAACTGTTCCATTGGCCTTCCAAGTCGAACTTGAGAAATGCGATATGTGAATCGTTGCAAGCTACCGATTAACATCAGTATTTCCCATTCGATTCGTCGGCTTCACCGGTTCTAACATTACAATACAGCACATTAAATCTAACAGTTCTAGAACATTCCGGCAGCTCACTGTGCTTTATCACAAGCTATGAAAAATTTAATATTTTTTTCGTTGCAGTCTTCTATTCGCCTACACTCAAAAAACCTTCCAACACGGGTACAACACTACAGTTTTCGAGAACTGGTCCGCATCGGTCACTATCGACCAACGGAAATACACAGTAAACCTATTCGACACTGCTGGGCAGGTAAGATGCTTAGCGCAGGATGTGGGAGATTATCATAGTGATCCTTCAGGAAGATTATGCTCATCTTCGACGTCTAAGCTATCCCCAAACAAATGTCTTCCTCCTGTGTTTCTCACTAGTGGATCCAAACAGTCTTGAGAAGTGCCGTTCGGTGTGGATCAACGAACTGCGCAAGTATGTCGGCAACCACATACCGGTTCTCCTTGTTGGAACCAAGGAGGACCTCCACTCGTCGGGGTTGGTGGTCAACAGAGTCGACCTGGACGTCGCAAAAAATATTGCCACAGAAGTGAGTCCCGGATGTGCATTGCTTTCATGTAAAGGAGCATTCCAGATTGGAGCAGTGAACTTTCTGACATGCTCATCTCTGACCCATCGTGGTCTTAAACGGGTATTCGACGAGGCCTTCCTTGCCGCAATTGGTCGCCATCCCATCCACAACCAGCCTCCACAGTCTACTTGTTGTACATTACTGTAATAAAGTTAATGAAACAGGAGTTTCCAACTCTATTTATGTATTGTCCAATGTGCCCTCGTTAAGCTAGCTCTCCAATTTGATGGACATCAACGGTGTTGCAAGGCGTGTCTTCAGACGTCAAAGCTCCCTCCTTGCTTGCGGACGCGACTTGAGAGGGTGGTGGAATCGATTTCCATCTTTGGGTGACAATTCGGATCCGCATTCGATCTCCATGTGAATGGAAACAAGATCGTCCTTTGGGGCAGTGAAGTGAATGGTCCTGAAACGCTAATGAGAAACCCGAGTGCAAAAGCGCTTGTTGTTGCGATCAGGAACAATTTGAAGGTTTACATGAACGAGATTTTCGTGCTCCTATCGCCAGAAGAAAAGCACGGGATGGCTCAAAAGGATGCAATCCTTTAGATCAGCTGGCAAATACTCAATGGCCTCACTTTCCGCCAAGAATGTCCGGTTCTTCGCCAATACATTCTTATGAGCGCCCGTGCGGCTTCCTCATTCACTATACGCGAGCTGCTGCAAAGCATCGATGACGCAACAGCAGAAGGCATCACTAGTCTGCTGGACCTCGTGGAGGCCAGTGCGGAGAACCTGGACGAGGACGTGTTTCTTGTTATGAACGACATTAGGCAGCTGGCGCCCTGTGCGGCCCTACTAATGTCCTAACAAGTTATCAAAGTTAATGCAGCGAAATAAGGTTTTTTGTGCGTTATGTCTTTAAGGGCATTTTTGTTCCTGGTGTCGATCGTTCAAAGCGTTGCAGCACATTTGGGTGTAAGAGTGGGACATATTTGTTCTTGGGTTTTGTCCCTGCTTAGTAGTTTGTTGTTTGTCAAATACTTTCCTGTCTTCCCTCACAGAACTACTCATGATTTATTACTCTTTTGTACAAACATAGTCTATTCGCATGGCACATATTGTACATATTAAATATGTTATTCGAATCACAGCTTTCCGGCAAATGGACCCACTTTATGTGGAGGCTCCACAGATTGGGCGAAGGCACTGCTAGAAATAACGTTGATAGCTACCTGCTTATTTTTTGGCGAATCATGATCTTCCGGTTTCACCTTCATCTTCTCTATTTGTTCCTGGATAAGGTATCCAATCCACATAAGGCCGGACATGGCAAAAACGGTCATGACAAAGACCCTGTGCGTTTTGACTCCGATGTAATCAAAAGCCAGCACGGTGTAGTAGATCAGGACGAGTACTGACCGGGCTATTTCTAGATGAGGTGCAAACCACCTAGGTGTAGCTTCTTATTGGCATTAGTCTTTTCCATATAACATACCTTTTGTCGAAGAAAGCTCCAAGAACTTGCATGGTCCACACGAAAAACGCGATTTTAAGGCCTGTCTCTAAGTAGCTCAGCTTTTGGCGGTCGTACTCAAAGTGCATGAATATGGCCAGGAGGAGAAGAAAATGTCCAAAGCAGTAGAGCTTGATCCAGAAGGTAACGATAGGGTTATATTTTATGACCGGCTTTTCTATCTCTGGGACGCCCTTGGTGGTATCTTCCAGAGTGAACCAGTGGAAAAACTGATACACCTTTTCTCCAGGATACCAGCCTGGTGGGTAAATAGCCGCGCGAATCTTATTTGCCCACCCTGGGAACAGCGGTTCTCCCTTTTCGTTCTTCATCTGGCCTTTGTCCCAGAGAAGACCCTTCAGGGTGTGGAACTAAAGGAGAGTGCGTGCTGGGTGCTGAAGGTTCTGACTACCTGGAGCCACAGCTGGTTAAAGTTGTTTTCATTCGTTATAAGTCCGTAAATTGGAGGATCCTCAGGACGTTCCGCTTCGAACGTGTGGAACATTCGGTCCCAGATAATGAACACTCCTCCATAGTTACGATCGATACAGTAGGCGTTGCGACCGTGATGAACACGATGGTGGGAAGGTGTGTTCAGGACATAACCAAGAGGTCCAAGGCTGCCAAGAAGCTGAATAAAAGGATATTAGCAGGCCCAGCGTGGCAAAATGGCTGATTTTTGTGCCATTGTGGTGATAATCTCAGGCACTTTAATGCACAAGTATGTCAGTAACAGGTAAGTAAACCTACACTTGTGTGCATCCAGAACTGGTAAATCTCGTTGAAATATCGATGAACCAAAAAAATGGGCGGTGGGATGAAAAACGCCTGAAGGACGTCATACAGCGCCAGTCCAACATCCTGGATTGCCGCCTGCCGGAGCGCCGTAGACAAGTTGTAATACTCGCTGCTGTGATGGATAGTGTGGAAGCCCCAGAAGAAGCCAGCTTCTGAAGAGTACTTCTTACAGTCATACCACTACTTCGTGGAATACCATGGACAGCTCGGTGGCCGAGGTAGTACATGAAGTCCTGGAAGAAGAGACAGAATATCCACGTCCATGGAGAGTCCCATGGTAGCTCCACGAGGCGCAAGTTGTCCCAGATGAAGACATAGGCAAATATGGCAATGGCACGACCACCAAATCTGGAACATACAAGGTTACGGTGCTTTAAAACGTTGTGTCCCGTAGAGAAACAGGCACATTTAGCCATGAATTTGACCAAGCGTGCGGTATTAACGGAATACTTTAACGTTGTCATTGTTTAATTAAGTCCAAGGATAGAAAAGAGAAGGATAATGTGGAACATCGAAAACAGCCAGCATCTCATCCGAACTAGAGATCCCCCATGGGAAATAGGGGCGACATTGTTTCAAGGTTGATTGATAGATGTGACATCTATCGTCTGTCCACTTTTTCTTTTGATCGTGAACTTATCACGTCAACTTGAAATACATAGATTGTCGAGCATTCCGCATCTAAATGGGAGCTCTCTGCATTCGTTCTTTCCCAGCTGCGATATTCAGCGTGGTCAAACCGACAAACGGGTTTGTTCGTTGTTTGATTAATTTAACTGCGCTTTGCGGGTGTGACAAAATGACAGTGGAGTGATGTTGACCACTCAGAAGAAATGTGTCAGGTATAGGCATGACCGCGCCGTCCATATAAGCAGTTGGTTTATCTGGTATTTTTACCCTGTTTTATGCAGTCTAACTCTGGACGGCGTGATGCGGTATTGCGCCGGGTAATGGAATGTAGATCACGACAAATTATATGATTTTTTCAAATTTTCAATCACCGACTATGGCGCTCTTCTTGACTCCAAGAGGTCTTCGCACATCTCTTTTACAGAGGAAAAAAGTTTAATTTTTGCTTGGGTCATTGCTTCCTGTTACTCGACCAAATGTTTAAGCTCAAACTTACTTAAAACACTGAGAAAGCATCCCAGCTGAGATCGAGGTGATGGTGTCGTTTAAAGCGAATCGGTCGTCGTTGCCGGACAGCTTCAATACCACAAACTCTAGGAATACCAGAAGCATCCACCAAGTGCTTGTCTGAAATTGGGTTTACTTTCGCTGCGCTCCAACGTCCTTGTTACCCACTTGAATGCCATAGTTTGGGACCTCGTCCAAAGTGGAAAACATAGACTCCTGGGGAGAAATAAGGTAGAACACATATCTTAGGTTGGTTATCGTCAGGCGTTCAAGCATCCTGTGTCCCAGTGACGTGTTGGAGAACAACCTGTCCAGAAAGGTGTGATGAGGCTCGGACATGTTCGCCCAACTTGAGCTGAAGTCCGTCACATTTGGCCAGTCCATCGATTCCTAAAAGCGGCATTTAACTTTCGCATGAATACGGACATGCGCGGAGTAAAGTGTTTGTAATTCACAGCGGAGGCGACAGTCGCGGCGAAATCTGGTTATCCGTCGAGATTTTCGCCCAAGGCGCTGGACGTGTGGCGAACGCCCCGACGTGAGATGAGAATGGAAAATAGCGATTTTGGCGGGGATGAGTGGACGGTGGTGTGATGGGAAAGGGGGAAGCTGAATCACGCGCGGATCGGATAACCTGGGAAGCGGGCGGAGGGGACAAAGTACCCTGAAGGAGAATGCGGTAGCTGATGCGGTATATGCGAGATATATCGGATCTTGTAACTTCATGGATGTGTAACATCAAGATCAAGTAGGGCCGAGTAACAGTAGTCACAGTAATCAAATACTCACGAATCCAGGGTTGTTTCTATGGGACAGTAATCTGTAGTTCAAGAGTAATCCTTATCAGATTGTATGTATGTTCTATGGCTAAAGTATGGGTACGGTGGAAACAGTCCAATTGTTCTCACTAACAGCAGTAGCAAGACTTTAATTTCCATATAACTAGAAACGATCCTATTGTTTGCACAAGCTTTTACCTCAGATCCCACATTTTCTGCTTTTCTGACCTTCACTGTGTGATAAACAATTTCGGGTTGCTCAGCTTGGAGGCCACCATATGAGAAAACACAAAACTATGCCACAAGGTTGCAAATGGTCCCTATATAAGCAACTCAAGTTTTGCTCTCTATCATCTCGAGATGCTTCGCTTCTTCCTCTTCCTTTTTTCACCCTCTGTTCGGTTGCCGCTGGTGAGCCCTACTACAAACCCTACGTCAGTGGTAACAGTGAAAATGGCAATGGAAGCCCATACTACAACCCCTACGGAAGTGGTAACCACGGCTCCAATTGCGTGGACAGAACGGAGAGAACGTAGGCACTCACTATAAAGTAAAGTTTAAAGAATTTTTAAGTTGCGACCAAGCCTTTTGCGACAACCCGTACGTCACATACGCTCAGAAGGTGTACTACTACATCCGTACTTGCAATCTCTGCTGAGGTTATTCCACTCATAGAAGAAGTTTTCACAAAAATTCACAAAAACTAACAAAATATCGTAATTTCACATGAAAGATAAACTTGCTGTGCATTGTTACGAGTTAGTCAAGATGCAAGAACTGAAAGCTGCGCTAGATAGTACGGCTTGTCGTGGAAACAAAGTGCTAAACATAAAGACCTATAAATCTTGAAGACCTTATCGACTCTTTGCCGGTGTCGGAGATCACAATAGGCGAACTTTAAGATAAGATCGTCGCGGATTGCAGGAAACTAGTCCTCACCGTTCAAAGAGTAGTTAAATTCGTGCTTTCTTCTTCATTTCTTTCCAGGTTTTTCTCGACTAACGTTTGTTTGTTGCTTAACTTTACAGCGCAAAAATCTATGCTTATCAACAGGAAATATCTTTATAAAACATCAATGACACCATAAATCTAAATAAAAGACAGTGTATAAATTTTTGAACTCAGAAAAACTCTACTTGGGGCAGAACGACAAAGTGTAACGCAGAGGTCCTCCCAAGACCCTACTTGGGTGTAATTCCTGGGAAACATGAGATTAAACGAGAAAAGCAATCAAAGTTTCACTTTCGAAATCGCACGAAAAGTCCGTAATTAACGGTTGAAAGGCGTGCACAACGGTAGCGGTCGCGCGGATCGAATAACGGAGCGCAACTTTCACCCACCATCAGAGCGAAAGCGAAATGGGGGCAACCTAAGAAAGGGAAGACACGACAATGAATGCGTAATGCTGTTGGTTTCGAAGGGGAACTGGGTCGCGTAGTGACCATCATTGTGTCACTCACGGAAACAGTTCCTCAAAGGACTCTTCTGAGCAACGAAAGCGACGAATGTAGAAAGACCTGCGAAGAACTGGTTTGAGACCGCGGATCTGATCTGGAACTAACGGGGGATGTCTGTTTTGATTAAAACGTTAATTTCCACCTGATCTGCCGTGTATTTCAGTCCATATGTTGCTGTATGCTGTTTTGTAACTCATGTGACTCAAATATGCTCAACGATTAGAGAGCGTAACGTTCTTTGATGTTTTTCAGATAACTTAACATACGAATTGTGTGTAATTACTACTCGCAACATTGGTGGTCCGCAGATAGATGGACGCCTCATTGGCTCAGGGGCAGAGCGTCTGTCTAGTAAACAGAAGGTCGCTGGTTCGATTCCAGCATGAGGCATTTCTTTTTTTTGCGACTATTTGTCAAGAAATCCGAATGCGAAAGTGCCGCTGATCACAGCAACCAGCCGTGCGGAGAGAAGATAGGAATGAAATAGAGAATTACGGTATATCTTCTCCTTGGTGTCTTTTCCTGTGATTCCGATACTAATGGACAAATGATATTTATACTAGGTTTCGCCACACATTGTGAACTAATACAAATATGAAAGGGCTCCTGGAACGCTATGAAAAGAATTCGTGGATGCCCTTTAGTTCATCACTGTTCATCTGGTTTGCAGAGTCCACACGTTTTTCGGCATTCCCTAGCGATCTTGGGCTTCCACGTATTCCCGAAATTTCCGTTCAGCAGCGTACAATATCCGGCTTCCTTCCGCTGCTCACAACTAAAATAAAACAATTCCTTTTTTAAATTTCGATAAAACAGTTACTCCTTCAGGTTGTCGCAGCATCCCTCGCAAATAAGAAACTGATCGGTGCCGCCGTTGTCAGATGCGGACACAGCTGTAAGCAGAAGAAAGAGAACAGCGACGGAGGTTGTCTTCATATCTGAAAATGGGACGACTGAGGCGACAGAAGGCAGCTTCATTGCCAAGGGAGATTAGCGATGCTGTACAAATATTAAAAGCGGATCACATAGCAATATCTTGGAGAGAAATTGGACTGAATTGGACAAATCCTCCTAAGTGAGCGCTTCTTAATCCGAGTACAGTCCTAGCCGGCTTATCCAAAGGGACTGCGGCGTCAATAAAATAACAAAATCGGAAGTCTTTCATGGAACAGGACAGGCTTCGCAGGAACAGGCACACAGGGGCATCCCTAGAAAGAACTTCGGTGTTCTAAGAAGCTCAATGTGAACTTTTAAACAAAAAATAATGCCTTTCAGCTCGGGATATTAAAACTAACTTGTGCAAATTAAATGTCGGATTTTCAAACATCTGAGGTTTCCCTGGTAGAATGAAGGACATCCTGATTGTCAAGTTGGAATAGTTGAAATACTTTAGCGTAGTGTGAAACACTTCAGAAGCACAGTTCAATCTGTTAGCTAAAAAACACTGAAAATTGGGACCGCAACTGTTTGCCTTCCGATCAGGGATGTGCGGATTTGATTTTTTTAAACTCGGATCTCGGATTTCGGATATCGGATTTTTCTTTTTAAAATCGGATTGCGGATCTCGGATCTCGGATTTTCTATCTTCAAGTCGGATCTCGGATTTCGGATATCGGATGTGGCAAATGTTTCTATCATTTAGAAAAAAAATTCCGAGAGTGGATTTAAACCAAAATATGTCGGCGCAGTACAGAGGCGTTATAACTACTGCACCATACAGAATTTTCAGCTTCATTCAAAAAAAGTTGCTAGATCCAAAAAAAAGATCCAAAAAATCCGAAATCCGGGCAGTTTTACGGATTTCGGATTTCGGATTTTTCTTTTAAAATCGGATCTCGGATTTCGGATATCGGATCGTCCAAAATACCCGGATTTCGGATGTCGGATTCCGGATTCCGGATCATCCGCACATCCCTGCTTCCGATCACCTTTATCATCGCTTTTCATCACGGCGGAAGCGTTTAGAACAGTGTTTAAACATCTGCTCCGTTTACCCTCTGATCAAACAAAAAAAGGTAAATTCCAATCAGAATCCACGGAAATGTTTCCTATTTAAGTTCGGAAAATCCATCAACCAACATATCACCTCAGCATGTTCCGCTTTCTCGTCTTCGTCGCCTTCTTCGCTCTCTGCTCGGCCGTCTGTGAAGACAAAAACGCCGACTGCGTCAACAAGGCCTGGGGCTGCTACAGCTCTGACCCAACCTACCTTGCCTGGATTCGTGGCTTGTGCCCTAAAACCTGTAACTCGTGCCCGGACAGCAACACCAACGGTGGAAACAATGGAAACTGCCAGGATAGCACCGTTGTCACGTAAGACGCTCCCGTGTTAATGTGTGGTGAGGCAAGTTCTGCTTTCAGGTGCACCCAGGCCTTCTGCGACAACCAGTACATCACTGACGCGCAGAAGAGGATGTACTGCCCCGTCACTTGCAAGTTCTGTTGACCGGGGAGCTGAAAAGTTCAGCCCGCCGTTATCATTCTTTGCCAATATGTATATCCACCCCAAAATGTATTGGTGTGTGTAACAAAAAAATAAAATTCAACAAGACGATTGCTCCAATGTGCTCAACGCAGAAAGATACTAGACCATTGGCCACCTTGTGAAGATTGTGACCTCACTTCACCTCGAGTCTTGCTTAAACTGCTCACAGCACCTCGTGTAAAAATGTGTAATATTCCTCGGATTGAAGTATGCAGCCCCTTGTCTGCATGTTGACGAAGTAGTCCCTGTGGATTCAAAGAGAATGTTTACACCAAGAACTTTAACAAATATTCAAGCAGAGAATAAATAGATAGGACAGTATGCGCATTTTGGTTTAGAAGCATTCCTGGTGATAAATTCTAGCACAGTCCACAGGTCTTCGCACAGTAGGCCTTCTTTTGCTCGGTCGTGTACCAAGTCGACGTACAGAACCCATTCTTGGCAAATGTACTGCAGGAGTTCGAATTGTCGCGGCAGTCAGGGTTGTTGGCGCTGCAGAAGTTGCACGTTTTCGGGCAGTTCTCACTCATAAACTTGTGATACGTATCATTCAAGCAGAACTTCTTGTTTTCGGCACACGTCGTTAACTTATCGGCACAAGTAGTGGCTGTGGTAGTACTGGGGACAGCAGTTGTTGTAGTAGCTATGGCAGCAGTAGTAGGTGCTTCGGTCGTGGTAGGAGCTTCTTTCGTGGTGGGAGCGCCAGTGGTAGTTGCACCATCGGCGCGCAAGCCTGAAAGTCATTGGGATGAGGAACCGTACCAGCTATAAAACTTGCAGTTGGCGATGAGTAGAAGAAGGAAGACAAGAGACGAGTTCATTGCGGGCTACGCTGAATTACTTCTTATCGAATTACACATTGGTACTTTAACAAGAGGCCTTATCAGTCATCTTGTGAGACGTGAGACAGGATTAGTGACGATCTCCGCCCGATTAGGGAGGGTTAAGAATGAGACAAACCCGGAGAGACAGATCATCGACACGTCGTCTGCTCCATCCTTATCCCCAAGTGCATCACTACATATTGAGCAAGAAGAGCGACGCAGCAACACTCTTTACGTATCGTACTTTTCTATGTAAGAATTAGCTTCTGCTGCAGGTTTTCGATAAAAAATTTATTGAACAAGTGAATATATCGGTAAACGAACATAACAACGGATTAAACGTTCAAGCTCCCCGCTCAACAGTACTTGCAAGTGACGGGGCAGTACATCCTCTTCTGCGCGTCAGTGATGTACTGGTTGTCACAGAAGGCCTGGGTGCACCTGAAACCAGAACTTGCCTCACCACACATTAACACGGGAGCGTCTTACGTGACAACGGTGCTATCCTGGCACTTTCCATTGTTGCTGTCCGTGCAACAGTTACAGGTTTTAGGGCACAAGTCACGAATCCAGGCAAGGTAGGTCGGGTCAGAGCTGTAGCAGCCCCAGGCCTTGTTGACGCAGTCGGCGTCTTTGTCTTCACAAACGGCCGAGCAGAGAGCGAAGAAGGCAACGAAGACGAGAAAGCGGAACATGCTGAGGTGATATGTCGGCAGGATGATTCCCCTGACTTATATAGGAACTCGTACCGTGAATTTTGACGGGAATTTGCCGTTATTTCGTTTGATCGGGGAGCAAGCGCCCCAGCTGTTCAAACATCGTTTGAAACCCTTCCGATGTGAGAAGAATCGACAGAAAGGTGATGATCAACGGTGAGTAAACAGTTGTCCTCTAGTTTTCACCATCGGTTTACTCGTAGCTGCAGTCAACGGAATAAGGCGGGGTTCGTGAATTCCCAAATGGTAACTTTCAGCCATTTCAGTTAGTGCAGATACTCTATTACAATCGTTTCCCGGCTCTATGTGATAAGGAAACAATGATGGCAGTAATCCAAAAGAAAGAAAGCATTCTCATAATCCAGAAATTTTTGAGAAAATGTTTATCCATGAAATACCAAAAAAAAATCTCAACACAGTCCACAAGTTTTTGCACAGTAAGCCTTCTTCTGTTCGGTCGTGTACCAAGTCGACGTACAGAACCCATTCTTGGCATATGTGTTGCAGAGATTTGAAATGTCCCGGCAGTTAGGATTGTTCGCGTTGCAGAAGTCGCACGTCTTCGCGCAGTTCTCATTCATGTAGTCGTGATACTGGTAGTCCAAGCAAAGATCCTTATTCCGCGAACAAATCGCCAACTTATCGGCACAAGTCGTGGAAGAGGTAGTGCTGGGCGCAATAGTTTGTTTAGGTGTGGTCGGAGTGGTAGACACTACGGTTGTAGTAGCAATCGTGGTAGTCATGGTACTACTGCTTGTGTCAGCGACCGCGGCATGGACGCTGAAGCCTAAAATTAGTTCCGTAAGTAAGCTATACATCTATAGAACTGACAGTTGGCGATGAGAAGGAGGAAGACGAGCGGTGAGTACATTGTGGGTCACTGATTTAGTTCTGACCGTCACTGGTTCTTTAATCATGAGTCTTTATCAGCCGGAAAATACGGAAAACACACTAAGCCAGACCGGAAGAGGTAGAACGATGCCATATCATCTGCTCTATCAGCACCATGCATGCGTTAAAATCGTACAGCGGCATCATCTCATAAACCATGACAGCATAAACTTTCCTGCATGAAAGTTGTTTTTGGTTTAACGCGATCAAAGATCTCCTATCGAGCTGCCTGACAACTCACACCCAGACAATTACAAACAAAAATCAACACGCTAGTCGCACTGCTTAAACACACATATCTTTGGTATCATGGATGTATAAGCTCGTATTCCCATATTTAGGTATTTACATCTTTTCAACTACATACAGACATATCGCTCACACACTCACACACGGTCATTGTGGACATAAGTTACAATGTTCCTAACATAAATTACAGGATCGTGGGCAGTTTATCATTTTGTAGTGCTGTGAGCAATGTGAGCTTTCACAGAATCCGCTTTGCACCCACGCGTAGCATCTGAAGAAAACTCCACCCGATTAAATAAGCCAAAACAATGTCTCCTTACTGGCTATGCCTGTCAACACAGAGTTCTTCAATTTGATGGATTGGAGGTGGATATCCACCGTGACAACGTCCGCACGTATAGGGACACTTTTTGGGCACCTGGCTGTAGTTCGGGTCGTTGCATAGTGAACGAAGACTATAGCACTCGGGGACTCTGTCGCAACATGTGTTCGACACTGAAGAGAATGCAACAGTTGTTAAAAAGCAGAAGGGTACCTGGACGAAGGTAATCAGAGCATCGACCACAAGTAGCTCGACAGTTCTCATCCATGTACTCGTAATAGGACGGTTCGTTACAAAGGTCCCTCAAGAAGTCACATGATGGCAACTTATCTCTGCATCCATCTAAAACCGTTATCACGCATTGCTCTTCTAACTTCTAGCTTACGTGGACTTATTTCTGATGGATCAGGTGCATCTCCGCCACAGATTCGACATGTTTTAGGGCAGTTTTTCCTCATAAAATCGACGTAAGTGGGATGGGTGCAAGCCCATCTATTGGTGAGGCAGAAGTCGGATTTGTCAACACATTCCGGTTCTGTAAAGGAAGTTTTCTAAGTCTACTGACATGAGAAGAAGCATCAAGGGAGTCTGAATAAGAGGTGTACGCGCTGAAACTTTAACTTTATTTTCTGAATCAATGGCATTACGCCATGCAGGACGCCATAAACGATAGAAAATAGGCAGCACTCACAAGTCGGAGCAAAAACCAAACTTTCCTCCAAAAATAGCGTCGCCAAAACAATCTCCTTTGCGGATTGAATTCATAACAATGCGAGGATCGTCAAAAGTGGAATAAAAAAGAAGGTTTTCCTAATTTGTATCCCCTGGAACTTGAATAATCTCAAATAAACTGATTGTGAGTACCTGGAGGTGGTGATATTCCTCCTACCGGCTTTGGCTCACACAATCCACATGTCACTGGGCAAACCTGCTGCAGCAACTCCGCATACTCGCCAGTCCTACAGCGCGCTTTGAACCTCTCGCAGTCTTTCGACTTGTCAAAGCAAGAGGGATCACCTAATAAACGTTAAAATATGTACATATCCGTCAGTATCCGCAAACTCACAAATGCCACACGAGACAGGGCACATCGATCTTACGACATCCTTATATTCCTCACTGCTGCAGTAGTACTCCGCGTTTTGACACTTTCCCTCCTGATCCGCACAGGTGAGCTCTAAACGAGCCTTTCTTGAAGTCAATGACTGACTCAGGGATACCTTCTTTTGGAGGCCTCACGTCACATCGATTACAAGTCCGCGGACATAGATCCTTCAAGTAATAGTACCGTTCCACTTCGCAGAATCTTCCAGCTTCTCTACAATGGACACTTGTATCTACGCAGCCACTCACGGGCTGTCCACAGCGACCACAACTTTTTGGGCATTCTTGGGTCATGAGATCGTAGTAGAGCCCGTCTTCACAGAGCTCCCTTCCAGCCTTCGTAGTGCATGTAGGCGAGCGATCTACACAATTTCTGAACGGACAGGCATTGCACGTGTATGGACACAGGAGCTTGTATTTGGTCAATCCACAGAGCGCCTTTGATTGCGGACATTCGGGGTGTTTGTCCAAACATTGAAGCCCTGCGGCGAACAGTTCTAAGCAGCGTCCACAGGTTTTGCAGCATTCAGAGGTCATCGCTTCGTAGTAGGCCGGATCAAAACAGAAATTGCTGTTTGATGCGCATTTGGAAGACAAGTCGTACCAGGAAGGGTTCTCGGTGGTCGCGGGCAAAGTTGTAGTGGTCGGTGCGGGTTCTGCAGTAGTAGTAACTGTCGGCAGTATATTTGGCGTTGTGGTGTGCTGAATAGTAGTTGTAGGCCATATAGTGGTACTGGGCGTTAGAGTTGTTGTAACCTTGGCGGTGATGACGGGTTCAAGAGTTGATGTAGACCCTTCAGTTGTTGTAGAAGCACTGGAAGAAGAGGTGGAGGGTTGTAGCGTTGTGGTAGATGGTAGGCTTGTCGTAGGGGTTTGCGTACTACTGGGCTTTTCAGTTGCTGTGGTGGACGTTGTGGAACTGCTAGCAGTGGTTGAAGAAGAAGTCGTAGCCACTGGCGTTGTGGTAAGCAAGGAAGTTGTGGTAGATTGTGGTCTTGTTGTGTTTTTTTGCGTACTAGTGGACCCCTTAGTTGATGTGGAGGACGTCGTAGAACTGCTAGCAGTGGTAGTAGTTTGCGAAAATGTAGGAGATACGGAAGCCGTGGTAGATTGTGCGCTTGTTGAAGGCTTAGAACTGCTAGAAGTGCTGGAAGAAGAGACTGGAAGCTCTGAGGTGGAAGTAGCAGTTAAGGAGGTTGTGGTAGGAACGTAGAACGTGGTAGGTTGTGAGGGGGTCGCAGGCAATTCCGTTTGAGTAGTCTCCTCAGTTTTTGTTGAAGATGTTGTGGTCGTTGGGGTGTTAGTGATTGGTCTCGTTGAGGTGGTTGTTGTCGATGTGAAACTTGTTATTTTCGGTTCAGTCACGGTAGAAGTTATTGTTCTCGTTGTGCCGATGGTTGTCTTAGAGGGTTCAGAAGCATTGACGGTTTCTGGTGTCAAAGTTTCGTATGTGGTCGCAATAGTGGAAGAACGGGTGGTGAACATTGTCGTTGTTGTCGGGTCTTCTGAAATGGTTCTTATTGTTGTCGTTGTGGTGCTACTGCTTGTGCTTGGCATAGTGCTTGTGGTGGTTTTTGTGGTACTAGCAGCAGCAGTAGTTGACGTAGTTGATGTAAAAACAGGAATCGTAGTAGGCTGTGAAGTCGTGGTAGGAGTCGTGGCAAGAGTCGTAGTAGAAGTTGTGGTAGGAGTCGTGCTCGGCTCCGAAGTCGTAGTGGAAGCTGTGGTAAAAGTAGCGGTAGGAGTAATAGACGGCTCTGAAGTTGCAGTAGAAGTCGTGGAAGGAGTCGTGGTAGGAGTCATAGTAGGGATTGTGGTAGGAGTAGTAGACGGCTCTGAAGTCGTAGTGCAAGTGGTAGTGGGCTCTGAAGTTGTGGTAGAAGTCGTCGTAGGAGTCATGGGAAGAGTCGTAGTAGGAGTCGTAGTCGCCTCCGAAGTTGTAGTGGGAGTCGTAGTGGGCTCTGAAGTTGTGGTAGGAGTCGTTGTAGTAGTTGTGGTAGGCGTCGTGGTAGGAGTTGTGGTAGAAGTCGTGCTCGGCTCCGAAGTCGTAGTAGGAGTTGTGGTAGGACTAGTAGACGGCTCTGAAGTTGTAGTGGAAGTCGTAGTCGTTGTAGAAGTCGTTGTAGGATTCGTGCTAGGAGTTGTGGTAGGAGTCGTAGTTGCCTCCGAAGTTGTAGTGAGAGTCGTTGTGGGCTCTGCAGTCGTGGTAGGACTCGTGGAAGGCGTCGTAGTCGGCTCTGGAGTCGTGGTTGGATTCGCAGTGGTTGATGGTTCTTCAGTTGTCGCAGGCGCATCTGTAGGAACTTCCACCTCACTGCAGCACTCAGGATCAGAATCCGCATCAAACTGAACGCAGGTTCCAGGACGTAGAAACTCAATGCAGGCGAAGTCAAAAACTTCTATGTCAAAAATGCAAGCTATAACAGAAGCTGCAAACGTCTACATTTTATCGAAAGCTTACGTCCGAGTCGAAGGCTTCCGGCTGGACATTCTTGACTATCAGCGATGTCCGCCAGTACACTGCACGATATTGTGAGGAGGAGAAAAAGTGACATTTTGAGAAATGAACTGTTGCTGCGGGCATTAGTATCTGTTTTGGTGTTTGAGCAGGTGTCATTTTGTAGGGTCAATGGAAAACGAGCGATTCCTTGTCGTGGCCTTTTGTGTGGTTTGTGAGCAAACAGCATGTATTGTTGCCGCTCCTTGCCTGTGAGACAAGGATGTGGCACAAACCATGTCCATTTTAGTTTATGATACTGTAAATCTGGACACATGTGCTACAACCACGCGCTATCACCTTTATACACTGTTGTAAACAACCATACTATATTGGTCTTTACACGTCAAATCCTTTGTTTGAAAGTGGTCATAGAGGTCGTACACCTTTCGGTTCGAGCTTCCGGGAATGAGGCTTGTCGGACGTCCCCAAACTTGATCGCTGTACATGATCATGTTGTCCACTAAAGTTGATTTTAAGATTTGCGCAAGTACTGTGACATACTGAGCGACCACGCGGAAAAGACATATTTAGCTTCTCTTGTAGGGTCACTATTGAGGTCGGTGAGGAATGAGGCGTATGGGGGCTTAACGCAGGGAGCCAATACAGCCGACCCACAGTCAGCTACGTTGATTCCACAGGCGTCACCGGGCCAGAAGCCGTTCTGAAAATTCTCTTAAGACGGGCATGATGGGAAGGGAATGAAACCTGGCGATTGCAGGTGGGGCTCATGAAAGCGGCGGCGTCCTCGCAGTTGCACATGCCGTAGTTGGCTCCAGCCAGTCCGACAAACACGTTAATGGATGAAGTTAGAGGAGCTCCAAGATTGCAGCTTCCTGAATTTCTATTAAATACTTTTACGTCATCCTGTATACATATATAAACAATCCAAAACGATTACGGTGCACAGAGAATGGGGCAATTTCACCTTCACGATCAGCTTCACTTCCTTACCATCCGCAGCACTGATTCTGCCTCCTTTCACCGCCTTTCTCGCCAGAGTGACTCCCATCGAATGCGCAATGATGTTCGCCTTGCTGGATTTGGTGTGGGCGAGCACAGCTTGGATGAATCGGCGGATATGCTTCACGGTCTCACAATTGTGAGTTCTTGACGCTGCGTTCAGCGGGTTTCGGTCTCCCCAAGTGGTCGCGTACAGCTCTCCACTTGAGAAATCATGATCCAGGAAGTACTTGATCGATGCGGACCATCCAGTTTGATCCAGCTGTCCGTTGTCCAACGCTCCATCCGAATTGCCGTGAATAAAAATCACGGGTGTATTACGTACCTAGCAGCAGCATTTATTCTCTCGGAACAACCATGACAGTGGCGTACCGTTTGATTAGAGTGTTGAAAGCCACCGAAGCTGCCAGTGTCCCCAAGATCTAATCGAGCGAAATCATCTCCTTCATATCCGTGCCTAAAGCGCTTAGGTAAGCTGCGTGTTAAGTAGATGTCTATCTGTACGTTCTGAGCCATGATTGAAAGTCTTCAGTGAGAGGGCCTTTTTGTGCCAGAGAAGTGTAGGCAAAAAAGAGAACGATAGAAATAAGGGTCCACATAGCAGGGTAAGAAAGAAATGCTAGTCAAAAGAAATGGCCTTCTTCTTATGCTTGTTATCGAAGAAACTGTGTTCTAATCTGCTTATCGACGCCCTGATGTTGATCTTTGAAATCGAATGACATCGCCAGTTTACGCTATGACCACGTTTCTTATTACTGAGGGACCAAAGATCTGAGAGGTGTGCCTGCTCCCCATTGGTGAACGCGTTGACCGGACGCAAGCATCGATAAGATTCGCCCAGTTGTTTCTTGAGTGCTGCAAGATTCTGCACATCTCTAGAGATTACGACATAGTTATTTTGTTTTGATGACTGGTTCCCGCGTCGCAGGGTATTCATTTTGGCTAACATCAATGTTTCAAATCTGTGCGTTACTGTATCTCTATTTGCCAAAATGGTTGTCATCACAATGTACGTTTTTGTTGTTAATTCTGACGCTCCCTTCTTCTGCTGTACATTTAGTGAAATACAAACTTCCTCAAGAGCATGAATAGGCCTACTGCGTCGGTGGAGCTGTGCGTCGCCACAACATAGACGAGCATCGTGATCGACTCATGTAGGGGGAGTGTCCGTAGCCCGCGGTGATGCCTCATTGTGCAACTTTTCTGACTCTTCTGACTCCGAAACCTCAGATGGCCATATCTTTTGCACTATGCATTGCAGCTCTAAATCCGCTTGCACAACTTCAAATAGACTCAAATGGCAGACAGACGCAGAAACACAGACAGGATTGAGACCGTTGCACATTGCATGTTACATGTTGCATAAGAGCCATTCGATACCGGTTGGCCGCTCAGTCGACTCTTTGCCATCAAGATGCTTCGTCGTTTGGCCTTCTTTGCGATCGCCTTCGCGATATTCGTCAATACTTTCGCTGAAAACGACTGTGATTCTACATACTTAAAGGACCGGGTCGCTGCCGGATTTTACAATGGCGTCTTCTTCTACTTCAGCTACGGGAAACAACCGAAAACGCTACTCAGTGCGAAGACGCTCTTCGGTGAGTCCCGTAAGTTCATTGAGTTCATATGTATCTCTATTCAGATGATCAATTGATTGCTGCCCCCGACACCACTCCAACGCATATCCTTCCATTGCGTGACCATCGCATCATGTTCTTCTACATCAAGGAGGATCGGGCCTACAACCAGGTCAAGAAACTGGACAATCTGACCGAACATGCTCTCAATGGGTAAATCACAGTCCTCTTACGTTCTAATATTGAGAGTGTAACCTTTAGGTCAGCAAGGATAATGCCAATGTCGGAACTGAAGAGCAGTGTTTCAATCTCACTCGGCAACGGCAACGTCCTTGAAGAAATTCGATCAGAGGGTATCACATACACCAACGGTACGCTGACGCTTGGCGATGAACCGATGAGCAACATAGATTTAAAACCCGAGGTTAGTTGCACTGCCTTTCTGATCTGTCCTAACCATGCGTCCAGGATGGAATCGCCGATGTCTACACCGCCTTCCCCGTGGACACAAAATTTCTTGCTGGACACAAAATTTCCGAAGTCGGTGAAACCACGTTGAAAGAAAGCAGATACAGCTTTAACGGAAAAAATCAAACGATCTTTACAGTCGAAGAAGCTCATATGAGGTACTCTGTAAGCATAGTTCTTATCGTTATATCATGTAATTTAGCGAGTGTATCTACGCGAAAACTCAGCTTCCATACTTTTCTGGGCTTCAACTCCTTCCTCGAGAGTACTTCAATACGTCAGCTCCAATCACGACGACCACTTCGACGACTTTGGCTACTACTACCACTACTACTACTTCTAGCACTGAACATACGACTTGCGGAGATGCGTACAGCACAGGGAGCGTGAAACTTACTGCTCTCATCTGTAGTATCGTCTTTGGCGCCATCGGAGTGACGTTTGGAGTCGTTTGGAAGTGCTGCAATTTTTCAATTCTGATGGGAAAGGCGAAGAAGAACAAAAGTGCGAAGGTGGACGGGAAGTTGGATAGCGAAGGGAGAAGACAGCCAAGTATGAGCGAAGGAAATTCAGAGAACCAAGTGTCATCGGACGTGCAACCGAGCATCCCCGCTGGCGACCAAAGCAACCAGCCTGCTGCCCAAACACCTTCGGAAACGATTAGTTAGCAGAACAATATTGCAATGTAGATTCACTATGGTTAGTCTTGGCAATATCGGTATTCTCCTTGTGTCTCTTTTCCGTGATGGTTGTTTTCAATTCCTTCTTGAGGTATAAATAAATGCCTGGTTAAGAATGTAGAACAAAGGTCAGACCAAGAGTCGGCGCATGATACCATATAACATCCGGGGGGTGTGTTACATATTACGTAGCATTTACAGAAGGCATTACCGTAATCCGCGTGTCTTAATTCGAGATTTTTCGCGGAACTCAACGAAATAATTGCCTTATTTAGAGCCGCAGGGGTCCCATGATTCTGGCCATGTAGTTCTTGATCGTGTTGGTAAAGTCGGTAATTTCAAGGAAGTCGGTGGCTTTGATGACAGCGGCCAGCCGTGACCGCGGGGTCAGTGAGTCCAGCAGCTCCATGTCCTCCTTAGAGAGAGTTAGCTTTAAGCGGCGGATCTGGGGCGGTGTTCCTCCGTGTGGGGATTCTCATCCTCATGCAGAAGCAACCATTGGGCGATGACGCGGAGCGCGTCGCCGTCAACCAACTCCATCGGAATCGCTTCCTTGGGCAGCGCGTCTTTCCAAAAACCGGTGGTGTTCAGCATAGTCTCCAGCATATCGATCTTCAGCCCTCTTAAACTCGAACTCTTGTCCGTCGGACGTTATCAGCTTGACTGTTTGGGAGGTCATTGCGGAAGGGAATCGAGTACTGTTGTAGCAGGATCTTCTTCTTCCTTGCCACGCTGGATTGCACGGCGATCTAAATATTATGGAATATATTTCAGAAAACTAACAACATCACGTTAGTCGACACGATAGCGGTTCTTGGTTTTCGCTTAAAACTGTAAATTCCAACGTCAGCATAGGCTTAAGTTTGTCTCTTTCTCAGAGTATCCAGCGAAATGGAGATAGCAGGCACGTACAGCAGACCTTACCAGCAACCCTTCAGAAGTGCCGTGTTCGCATACAGGCAACTCATCCTACGCCGCGATCCAGGCGCGGCACTTTTGGTTAGTGCGAAAAGAGAGAAATAAAGTATGCGAAAGAATAAGTCAAATGTACGCGCAGGAGGCACTGATAATTCTGCTCATTCGGGGCAGTTATTGAGTGAAAGGCAGAAGGATGGTGGAGGAGGAGGCGTGAGTATCACGTGAGCGGACGTGATGTCGTGCAGTGGTGTGCGACAGGGTGCCTGCCGAGCGTGTTTATGGTTTGGCGGCAGACAGGGCCATGCAGACAGGATGGAAGAATTTGAATTGAGAAGATTAGCATTCATAGGTAAGATGGATCACAGTAACGGGCGAATAGGCCGCGAATCGCGATACTCATCTTAACCTTTCTAAGCAATATGATACTAAACATGTGTGCCGGTCACGACCCAAGAAGCTGGGACGATAAGGCGTGCCATCGCCCGAATTGAAAGGTGCCGCGAGGGAAAAGTAAGTGTCAATGAGAGCGCGAGACTTCCGCTGACCTACAAGTGTAAAACAGCGGTCCCACTGTGCATTCTGTTTACAAATGATGATTCTGCCAAGGACAATTTTATTAATTGAATGTATGATAAAAAGACCAAATGTGGAAAGATCTCAAGATTGTCATGCGCCTAGACAGAGCCAGAGTCAAAGTATCGAATCGATGCAAATGTTCTTTACCGCCATAAATTCAGCACAACCCACACGACTTCTTGCAGCTTGAATGCATTATCTGGCTCCAGGCGGGATCGTTGCACAAGTTGTCTTGGGCGTTCGTGGCGCAACCTGTTGGATCGGTATCGACGCACTCGCAAAGTCCACAAGACTTCTTGCAACTGGCCTGCATGATGGTCGCCCAGGCCGGATCAGTGCAGTGACCTTCTTGAGCATGTACAGGGCAGTTTGTTGGATCGGCGTCTGAGCAGGACGTCGCTGCCAATGTTGTGGTAATAGTAGTAGTTGTAGTGGCAGTAGGTACGATGTTCGTTGTCGTGGCCACTTCTGAGCAAAATCCACAAGACTTCTTGCAGTACTGGTGCATGAGCGGTCCCCAGGTGGCATCGTTGCAATGTCCGTCTTGAACGTGGCCGGGGCAATTCGTAGGATCCGCATCCACACAAGGAGCCTCCGTAGTAACAGGGAGAGTTGTGGAACACCATCCACAAGACTGCTTGCAGTACTGCTGCATGAGAGGGCCCCAGCTAGGGTCGTTGCAGTGATTCTGGGCAGCGTGGACGGCGCAGCTGGAAGGATCGACATCTTCGCAATCGCAGATGCCACAGGACTTCTTGCAATACTGCTGCATTAGAGGCCCCCAAGTAGGGTCAGTGCAGTGGTTCTCCTTTACGTGTGAAACACACGAAGAAGGGTCGTCGTCGACGCATAAATTTTCGGTCGTTGTAGGTTCTGACAAACTTGTAAAGAAGGGGTTTATGCGATACAACCTGAATAACCTTTACTCGTCGTTTGCTGAGTTGTAGTCTTGACAGCGCCACAAAGAAGGACGAAATAAGTAAAACTAAGAAAGGTCATGATTGCGTCCAGATAGGGGATAGGGCGACTGTTCCGATTTATACCAAAAAGCGATAATTTCTATTAGATCACCTGCCAGATCTAGCGCCAAGTATTGTTTGCCCCTGGTCTGTAAATGTTTGAATTGAGGAGGCGAGCATATTGGATACAAAGCAGAGACATCGCGACCAACTAGAGATGAATGCCACAAAGAAGAACAACAAAAACAGATGAGCTGTTATCCATGTATCTAAACAGAATTATTGCCGATTGGTTGTCGTAAAAATATTCAAATATTCGCGGAATTCTGAACGTGCATTTTTAAGGTGTCGGCGTCCCTTTGGTGTGGTATATATTGTTTAAATGAATAAATACAGAATATGTGATACAGAATATGTCAGATGAATGCATCTCTATACGATTCACCATTGGTGAATCACCAACAACTCAATCAACTCCATGTAAAGAGGTGTCTTCCGGAAGTTTCTAAGGTCCTCCACCACTTGATACAATTGATTTATTATACATAACGATTGCGCAACACGTGGCGTACTACGCATTTAATAGCGAGGAAGCTCCCTAAACCGTGCTACCCGAGTTCTACCGTACGCTTTACAACCTCCTAGGCCGAACAAGTACCACTCCTTGCACGTCTCCTCATACACCAGGTCAAAGCACTCGTTGTGAGCGACGTTGAAGTAGAACCGTCCCAGCAAGTCCGCTGCGACGGAACTCGTATTTTTCAGGCAACCATGGAACCGGTAGTCGCACTTGCAGTAGCTGATCGTGTAGGGCAGGTAGTTCCTAGTGCCATATTTAAATTCGCCGGAACTCAAGAATATTGGACAAGAGTCGTGCTGTCGACAGCACTTGTCCGTCTCAGAGCTGGTTGTGTGCGGATCGGGTGCTTGGTGGCCTGACCCACACCAGTTGGTCCCGGGAAAAATCGACATAGCGCGCTTGTGACGACCTGGAAATGCCCTTTTGGAGAGCGAGCAGGTGCTGATAGCGCTTACTGTTGGTCGGTGATCTACTTTGGTGTTTACATTTGGCGGCCAGGTCTGCGAATGCGCGTTGGTCGACGGCCACGTCGCTGTCGACGTCCCCATTGGAGGCGACAAAGAGGGGCACTCGTCTTGAAAGCTGAAAGAGAACAAGCTGTGGGGAAGGTGATAACATAGATTCATTGGGTTAGAATGTTACATGTGGGCAAAGGAAGTCACACATGATTGTGGGGCGTTGATTGGCGAAAATCTACTGTACATAACCAGATTGATTAGTTCTTAGAGGTTTACTGCGCCTCTCCCTGATTTCCGGATAACAACCATACTGGCGCATGGCCGTTGGTTGTTACATTCTATAGCTATTAATAAAGCAGAATCAGAAAATGTTGTAATTCAGCAGCTTTCCTTTTATTCAGATAGTTTGTGTACTCCAGCACCGAACAAAGGCGTGTTATTCTTTTGCCACGAGTGCACAGAACAGCTGAAGCTAACACCGTATATAAAGCGATTTTTCCCTCCCGTTTTCCCTTCTCATCTCCTCCACCGGAAACCACAAATAAATTTGAAAACGCCCCAGATCGACTTACCTCTTCGATATCGGTAACCTCCCAGCAATCGACCAGCTCCCCGGCAAGGTGTTCCGACACGAACAATCTGCTGAAGTCGGTCGTCTCGTGGACTTCGAGCCCTCCATCGAAGACTCTGATCTTCGTCGCGTACCTTGAGCCACTGATAACGCACTACAGAATACACTCGGTCACTCTGAGAGAGATGTGGATGTGGATACCAGAAAAGAAGCAAAGAGGAGAGTCAGTCGTGACGGCAACATGGCCGCAGCAGTAGTAGAACGGGAACTGATTGGGGATATCGGTCCACCTTCCTAGCCGAGGTGGTAGCCGGTCCCGCCCCGTGTGTGAGTGTTTATTATCACGTGCTGACCTCTCTTTTCCCGAATAAACAAAGCATCAGGCCATGGTGCACAGGAGGAAGTAGGCTGATAAGGCGCGTAGAAAAAACTACGGTATTTATTTGCTTGTGGTGTGATCTTGCCTATTCGTTTTGCGATGCTGGACGCAAGTGTATTCCGGTTTAAGCGTTTTGAAAAAGAAACCGAAAGAATCTTGTTTTCTGTGTATCAACATACTTCTATATATATTGGTTTCGTAGAACAAACATGTTTTCCTGTTTTTTAAGTCAGAAAAATAATTGCGGTCTTAATTGCGACATAACCAATATTAGCACTTTTGACAATGTCCCGCGTCCATCTCTCACGTTCTGAAAACAAAAATGCCAGCTTTTCTGAAAGGGGAAAGGCAAAAAACAAGGTTTCACTGCCATTCTCGTTAATTCCAAATCACAGAGTACTTACGGATTCTTGCTGACATCTAAACATTCGACGAATGCTCTACTGTTATTTACTTCCTTGGCACCTTGGAACTTACGTAAAAAAATTGAGCCCAATTTAATTTAATCTCAATTAAAGATTGCGCGCAAGATATCCTCGAGCGCTTGCGAACGTATCGAACGTTTTGCACATTATTTCTTGTTACAGCTTACTAGAGATAGAGCTAAAGCTACTAAACATCAGAGCTAACGGAGATAAAAAATTAAGCGTACGCTGGAAGGCGTTATCATCATTCTCGTGAGTTTTAAATTACGCTGTACCGCTGACAGCTAAGCATCCGCCCCACAAAAATTTGAAATCGAACTGACGCGAGCATGTCCACCATGAAAGAAACCTACGACGTAAACCAAAATCAAAATTCTAAAGTACTTTTAACGAAACCTTGAATGAAGAAAAGGAAGCAACTTAAAATATGGTGTTGGTCGTTTATTCCCAAGAATTTTTGTTTGACCTCTTGTGATTCTCTGTGCCGCTTTCAAAAACTCCCGTCGACACAACCCCGAACACAAAGTTTCATTGAGAACGCTCTCCGCGGCCTCCCGGATTTTCAGAAGCAGCCGTGTCGCCAAATAACGAAGTTAATCCCGGCCAACTAAAGCCGCTCATCTATTAGTCGCATAACAGCCGTTCACTCATCGTCGTGATCGCCTATGAACTCCGCTAATGACGTCATACATGTATCATTTATTCTATATGGACAACGCTCGAATGAATAAATACAAATAATGGATGTGTCGAAATAAGTTAATTGGCGCTTCGCAGCGCTCATTCTTCCTTCTCGTCGTCGGCGGCCGCTTCTGGATCAAAGGAGAGGATTACGGTGGATTTTGGTTTTGAAAAGGGTTTATTATAACTTAAGAAGACCCACTTTAATGTGCCCATTCATCAGATTCGGATACAAGTTGTTAGCTAACGCGCTAGATCTTCGACGAAAGGCTTATCATGATCCCAATTTGGGCTATTTGGTTGAACTTTTGAAACCTCAATTCACAACTGCACCTAAGCCATACTCTTATCGTTATACCAATTGTGGAGCTCAAAAATTAAACCCTGTACCGACTGTGATGCACAAATGTTCCGCCCATTTTAGTACACCTTTCTGGAGCTCAAAAATTGACCCCCCCCCCCCCATCTGTAACCAGATTGCTGTTAGAACCTACCTGGCTGTTTGACCTGTGAGAAGAGCAAGAACGCACTCAGCAGCAGCAGTAGCCCCATGACTCCTCTTATCTGCTTGGAGTACTTATTATCTAGCCAGGTCAGGTTGCCATAGCTGAGCACAGCCGTGACGACGTTGATGCCAATGAGCAGCACCCACACCACCGGGGACGACGAGTCGTTCGACTTCACCGGCTCCTTCAGTTCCTGGCGGACATCGGTTACCGTAGACATGGGCACACGGAGAAAGAGACCTGCAATGACTGGCGCGTCCGGCAGCAATAACAACGTGCGTAATCGTTGGACCGCGAGCAAAGCACGTCGCCGAGGGGCGGATAACAAGATCTTGATGCACGCGGTGACGAGGTAAAGAAGGCGCGGCGGTAATAGGCCGAATTAACGCCGCGGTTTGCATGTGATTGAATGCAGCGCGCGGACGCCGTGTGTGGAGTGACGCTACAGAACGATGTGGGAAAGCCCCGGAAGATCAGCTGATTTAGGACAGAGCGAGGTTCCCAGCTCCGAAGGGAACGGAGAAGGTTCCTTTTGGAAACAGAAAAAGTTCACGCCCTTTTAATGAAACTTCATTGGTTCCGAGCTGGCTCTGAAATGGGATCTACGCAGCCAGAAGATTATACATTGGTATACCAAAAGCTGCTTCTAGTGGGAGATAAAAAAGAGTTCTAGACCTTTCAAAAGAAGATCAGTAAGCCACGACTTCTTGAACAAAAAGCTTCGGGAAACAAGACATTCAACGACCATCAAGAATAATCTGTGTACTTTAAGAACGCAGGACGCTAAGCTCGCCTTTCCGAGCATACGCATCAATATAAAAAGGTTTTTAAGCTAAAGTACCGATTAAGATATCAAGTGGACAACTTCAAAAAAAGATGAACACGCAGATACATGGAGATAGAACAAGCTTCGAGCCTTTAAAAATGACACTAACTTCCCACAAAAGCTGGAAAAAGCGTCAACGGGCTACAATAACTGTTCCACAAAAAGATGGAACATCCTTGAGCTTGGGGAGAGAAACCGACCTTTAGGTCCATTAAGCTCGCGAAGAAACGCAAATCACTGCGAACCAGGAACTCGAACGGAGACCAATTAGGGAAAGGAATTGACCTATCTCCTGTTCGTTTTGAGATGCAGAGAAGCGAACTCGGGCAATTAGTTATGATTGGAGAAAATTATCGACCACGTCTCTAGAAGACAAATGAAAAGTGCCAGTAAAAGAAAGTGCCACTTCAAGTGGAGAGGTTCTGCCGAATGGACGAGTGAGCCACAAAAGCAAGCCAAGAGCGACCACAATCTACTCCTACAATCGAAGAGAGGGAAAGCACTTGATTACAATCTTAAAGTCGAATAAATTCTACTTTTTGAAGAAACTGATGAACAAAAAATGACAAAGATGCATAAAACGGAGGTTGAATGGTTCCAGAAATATAGCTATTATCATACCTAACGGCACAAAAACTCAGAAAAATAGGCTAGCTCACACATTTCAAAAATAAAATTTTTCTGGCGATAAAAATCAACGAATCCTGAACGTAGTATTCAAAGCCGTCAATATAAAGGACAGCTATAAGTTTTTCACTTGTTTTCCTTTGTTAAAAGTGGTTCTCACAATCACCTAGATGCCGTAGTGGCTGAGAATTGTGCTCATGAGTTGCTCTCCATGTGCATGTACCGCGGCTAATCGCACTATGAGCTTCCATCATGCTTACACGCATGTGCGCTCATGACTGGTTGCGGAAACACCAAACTGGCTTTCAAAAATATTGACGCTGCTATGTCCTATCACACAATAACTTTCTAGGATCCAGCGACTTCTGTAAGACCAGCTACCAAGGAGCTCATGAACATCTCATAAACGGACTTTATTTTTCTCTAAGACCAGAGTGCATATTTCTCAGGGTAAATACTCAGATAGGCAAGGCGCTCTCTTTCTAAGCCGTTTGCTCTAGGAAAGATAACTCACAGAAAGCTTCGCTCCATCGCTGAATCTTCAGCGCTCGAAGAACATCCAACCAACAGGCATAATCACACTCCTTCAGCTGGCGACGCATAACCACGGCTTTTAAACGTTGTCAGCTGTTTTTTATACCTTCCGACACCAGTCACGCAAACTTCTCCAAAAAGGAACTTTGTGTTTTTCTTTGCCATAAATATTGGCTTCCGTTAGTCACGCAACGTCCGCCTCGGACATTCTGAAAGTCGTAGTTAACACGGGGCTCTGTCACGTGGCAAATAACTACGAAGGTTGGATCAAAGTAAAACTCCAGTGCACTTTCTTCAGATGTTTATGTAACATTTAAGTTCTTGTGCCCCAAACTAAAAGGGCATTTCCGAAAGGCGTACGGTTTTTGACAATTTTATCGCATCGGATGTTCCGAACGAAACAGCCCTTACTCGAAAGCTCAGAAAACTCTGCCCGGGAAAATTACCATTTTTCGGGGTTTTGTCTCCCTGCGAGTCTCACGAGGCCACTAGAGTCGAAGGGCTCTCGCCACGCTTGTTGACAAAGACACATATCACATTTAAAAGCAACAAAACGACGCCTAAGCACGATCGACCGTAACCCGATACCTCTGTTATGAGGTGTCGCCCGCCTTTCCACAACTTTTCCCAACTAATTTCACACTGGCTTCCCAAGCCAATTAAAAAGCGTATTCGTCGAGTAAAAGTGCGAAGCGTCAAAAGCCAAGGGAATTGGACACGTGCGCCTAATGTTCGAATGGGATTAATCGTAACGCCTGTTGAAACACGATGTTTTCCAACTTGTTTGCGATTGAGCCTGGCCGGCCCGCTGGAATTGAGGCACTTCCGCCCTTTTCCCCTTTTCCGGTAGACGTGAAATCCGAGAAGAGCAGCGTTAAAAGCCTTTGCAGCGGGCACTGACGTCAGTGTCCGAAGCTGTTTTGCACAGATACACGATATCATCGCCGAGAGGCGTGGATTTAATTGACACTTTGGTCTTCAGCTTCAGAAGAAGGACGAGCGGAGCTAACAATAAGCTTCCCAAATTGGCGCAGACGAAAACACATCTATAATTTAGTTGGGAAGATGTTCCAGGACGTGTGGAGTGACGTGCCCAATCCTCCCTGATGAACTTGGGAAAACATTGTTTGCGTGTGGAGATATGTATAACCGAGAAGACTGGCTGAGCTGATGGAACGTTTAATAAGTCGAAGGAATCCCACAGTCAGTTTCTGCTTACCGTGGAAGAACGGGCTAATGAAGCCCCTGGGAAAAAGTGACCAATGAAAAATAACGGTCCAGTTCCGGATTCTCATCTGGTGCATATTTTATGGACGCTAAGAGGTCCAAAGACTGCAAGGGAGAATGGCGACATTGTGACTCCCAGCATTTCGGGTGGGAAGCAATTATTTGCTTTGCAGCTGGCCAGAATTCGAATTGAGTGTGTGCAATTGAGCTACCGTATGAGCCTGGCATTTTGAGTACTGGAAAAGGAATGATCCAGATTGACAAGGATATATTAGAAAAGAAGGACTTCATCAGGGTGAGAAGCACAAATGCAGTCAACAGGGCATTATTGTTGTCCAAAACGGAAGTAAACTCCTCTTCTAAAGTCGCTTCCATGGATACGAACGTGTGTTTGGCGCCACCTTGTGACTATCTAGCTTGTCGTCATCGAGAACCTTTGAGGTAACAACGAATTGGTTAAAATTTCTGTTGGTGTAAACACAAAACACCACGGTGGACAATCAATTGTGGAACTATCGCCAACCAATGAATTGCAAAAATTATCAAAGAGTTGTTAGAAAAAGGATTAGCTTCCACCTTCTTTATGATGTAAACACCGTCAAGTTCTAAAGATCTTTTAAAGGTCAACTTTATTGTTCTGTTGATCCTACTACCGTAGCACCGCATCGTAGATGTATCCAAAGCAGACTGAAATGATAGGCAAAGTTCAGCAAAAGCAATTGAACGCCAATGGGAACTAACGACCTTTCTCAGAACATGTGATGTCAACGCTTAAAATCAAATCTACTTTTACAGTCTCCAGAAATAACTTCGCTCTTTGTCCACTACTAAACATGGTAAAGTGAATTAAGTGGCTGCCAAGAACTTAAGAGAAAAGACAAGTGCGACGGCAGCGCTACCCACACCAGTCGTCAAAATGAACCGCTCGACGCTACAAATTGGATTCGTTTTTTGGGTCACATCCACGCAATACAATTCCTCGAGGAAGGAAGGCCGAGAAGCGGCAAAACGTTCGCTAAGGGCACCTCTGCCCATTTATAAGTGGAGTGCAACTAGGTAAGATACCGTCTGCTAAATTATCCGCTTTAAAGTGAACAAAAAATGAAATAAAATACATATTGCCCTTTAAAACCGCCAAACACCGGCCTTAATAATCCCCAAATTAGTCACCACCAATTTCAAAGAGAAGTCAGATTTATTTATACTTGATTTTATTCTGTTTATTAACGGGGCTATGTGCGCAAATTGCGCACTGTTACCATGTTTCGAGCGCGGAGGGCGCGAATTGGCAAAGCGAGCCAGCGAGCTCCACACACAGCGAATGTAAACATCTGCGTTGCAAAGCACACAAATTTCAAACGTTCGGTCGCGGGATACGGAAGGACACACACTGTCTAGCTGTTCTCCTTTATTATGTAGTTTGATTTGATCGCAATTAAGAGAAGTTAAAATATGAAAAAAGTAAAATTAAAGACAGAATAATGAAACCGTGCAGTCATTCAAATAGTCAACAAGTCACAATGCAAAAATTAATCAGATTGATGGCCAAATTCATTTTCCGAAAATAATAATCGATAAAGTAGTCAATATTGGATTTCATGAACACGCAAAAATAACGTAAGAAATAGAAAAACTGCTTAAGTTAATAAAAGTTAATATATGTGCGTTATGCTGTTCAAATAAACTCTAAATAACCACCAACTGAAATTAATTAATCTTCTTTTATTAATTCAAGTAACCGATAGAAATGATCCTGTCTTTCAAGCAAAGCACTGGCAGTGTTCTAAAGCCTGACACCGAATCAGATAAACGCCCTCTAAACGTTCCGAAACGTAGTGTATATGTGGTGGCGGTCATTTATTGCATATGGAAATGCGGTGGGCGGCTATCTTTGGACATCTAATCCTCGGAGGTCGAGGAGTACCCAGCGCAAAGAGGCGTCAGTGCCGACGTTTCCCTCAAAACATCGTTCTATCAGATGACTAAAAGGGCGCACTTCGGCGAATGGCAATTCGCAAGACAAAAAAACTTCGTTCCAGAGTACATTGCGATGTCAGACGGAGGTGCCCCTTCCTTGTTTTCGTCGAAGACTCAGAAGAGGAGTATCCGGTGGGATTGGTGACCGAAAGGTTCCCATAGCATTTGGGCGTGAGAAGCGGTGATGTTTTGGCACTTAAGGATAAACTCCGCGACGCACGACGGGGATTTAGCCACGCAAGGTGTGATTAATGAATAAAAATAGCGAAAATCTCGAAGCTTACGGATGGTGACTAATCCAGGAACGGATTTCAGTATAGAACACACGTCGTCGTCCTACGAATCGCTTCCTAATCCGATTAGCGTGCCGTAGAAAACAGGAAACTATCTGAAGGCCGCGGCCACCGGAAACATGACTCGAGTCTTTCTGGAGACCAAATCATCCTCGAAGTGGACATGTAATTGATAGAACTTCTTGCGGAGATTGTTTTGGTAAGAATTGAAAATCGTTGGTCCAAAAATGAATAATTGTTTTTGGGTCGTATTACCAACAAGCTTACCGACAAGCCTTTGAAACTGACTTTGATCAAATCTTAACGAGACTAAGATGAGGAGATCAAAAATTGAAGGCAAACTGAATTATACGGTTTCCTCATTTAAAGATAAAAATAAATTAATTAAATTGTAATCTGGTTCAGCCTAACAAGAAATCGCTCGCTCCAGCATGAATTCGGTTATCTGCTCAATCGAACATAAAGTAATCTCTGCGTATGACCGCCAACAAACAGCATACGCACTGCAGCTGACCTTGTAAAATCCTAATAGGAAATTATCAAACTATCGCGAGATTGATTCTTGGCGGTCTTTCATCCAACAAACTCAAAGAATCTTACTAAAGTTGTCAGGCCAAAAATAGATTTTGTCAGGCAAATTGTCTAGAACAAATTCAAATATTCGGATGTTCCCGCAATCAAACGTGAAGCGCTGCGAACGCCAAGAAACAGAAAAAATCAGAGTAAAAGTAAGCAACGAAGTAACTAAAGTAAGCAAAGCAAGTAACCAAGAAATAGATAGCACATTCAATTAAAAAAATACAAAAATTAAGCTGAAATTTCCGCCGCCGCGTTCAGCTGCCGCAAAAATAAAGTAAAACACTAATAGAAAAATTTAAATACTTGACAACATTTTGCACCGCTTTTTACAAATCGTTTTTAACATGGAGTCCTTAAAGTATAGCTACTAAGGTCTGTTTACAGCTCTTAACCTCGCTTCACTTAGCAAGCCACAAAGTGGAGCAGTTCATTCAACCAGCCGCGAAATGCTCCCAAATAATCTCGGTGTTGGAACGCCACCAAAGAGCATATCCACTGGAACTAACCTTATAATACATGTGCACAATAATTCCATTTGCCACGTGACCACATGATCGAGATTGGGATTGAGAGAGAATTTATCGAATTAGCGGAATATCTCTGAACATTATGGAAAACAGATGCGAGCATTGATTCCTTGCGCTCCGGGAAAGTCGGATCTCAGCTTAGACAACGAAAAATATGAGATTAGGGACAAAAAAAGAGTTGTGCTGAGAACATCCAGAATTCCTGGGGAAGAGGAAGCAAGGGGAGACCTCTTCAGATGCCTTAGCACAATAAGTGCGCTTCTTCCATTAGAACCCAGATATCAGGACCAAACTGCGATCAAAAAACGATCAGTAGCAATGCAAAGTTCCAAACACAAGGGAACCAAAGTGTCGAAAAAACCAAAGTTCTGAAAATTATGAAAAAAAATGTATAGGCTTTTAAATGACTTTAATATGTTAAATAATAAATGGAGAATGCGAGCAGATTGCGCGGTGCTGCAAGTAGTAGCGCGTTTAAATTTTTTTAAGTATCGCGGCCGTGCATTAGCGCAGGTGTGCCGATGCAAAGTGACCACACACGTTGTTTGTTTGGAAAATTCGCACGTTCGCTTCCGGACGTACAGACGCACATCTGTCTGTTGTGCCCCTTTTTTTTATAGTTGCATTCCCAGCCGGTAACGAATAAAAATCGTCTGTTAAGGTACATCCTGCTGGAATCGTCTTCTGAAAGAGCACGAAACTCTATTTGCTTTTGAGCGACAAGTTTGCGGATGCCCAAAAATAGACGAGGAAACTAAACAAAATTCATCTCGAAATTTCCTCAAAAAAAAAAGGAGATCGTAAAACGTCTTCTGTGGGCGTTTCACAAGAAATCTTAGCTTCAAGTGGCTTAGAATCGGAGAATCCGACATTTGGCATTCATTGGCAATTACACATTAATCATCGCATTCGAGAAAAGTAACTTAAAAACACACATTACAGATGTTCCCTGATCCTCAGGGACGGCTGCACGGGTCCAGTCATCAGACATTTAGGGAAATTAAGGCGCCGGCGGCCGGACAATGCTTGTGCGAGTGATGAATAAATATTTCACGTTAATATTACGGCTGAGTGACGCGTCCCTACGAAATCGCTTAATATTTCAGCGCACAAAGCTGCAGGAATGGAGTCACGCGCGTTTGTAAGATGCCTGAGCGTTTTATGACTTCAATGGGGTAGGGAAACCGAAAAACAAACGTCAAGAAGCTATGTTTTGCTTTCATGCGTCAACAGATATTCATTGTTTGTACAGAAACGTCGGGTAGACAGATGGAATTAGAAGTGGAAACAACAAATGAAACTACTCAAGGAAATGCGATCGGAATCCTCATAAGCCTCATGAATATTCAGGGGGTTGCTTTTAAGTCGCTTGGATCGAGAAGCGCCAGAGGTTACATTTAAAACGTTTACATTGAGGAACAAAGAGGATTTCCATGCAGAATATAGATCAGCTTGGGAAGCACATGCCCAGAGGGGGATATGATATTTGTGCCCCGTTGTACCAGTTGAGGCTTATATGTGCTGGCGCCATGTGTTAGATTGTATGTATATACATAGATATGCAACATTTGGCTACTTGGCCATTTTAAGAGAAGAAAAGAAGGCGGGAACAATTTGCGATCTACACTTTTTTTCGACGGTCGATTTGATAATTTCAGTTCACTTTTGTCATTAAGCGAGGAACTGGCACATAAAGTGTTTAAATATTCCTCAACTGTGAACCCCGACTGAGAAACATCGGCTAAAAGAAAAATAGGTCAAACTTTGAATTGACACATTGTAATATGTAGATGTGCTGAATTTAACCAGAAAAATTCCTTGACAGATTGCGTGCACGGTAATGAAAAAAATAGGCTGATTACTAGAGATACAGTAACCGCACCTCGTCGTAAAGATTTCGCACTTACAAAAATGCCAAATGTAGTCTTAAGCAATTTCGAAAAACTAAAAACTCTCCATTACCGTCCATGAAACTTTAATAACTACTTCTCTTTTGCTAGTTGTAGTTCGACCTTCATTTCATGGTAATGGAAGCATAGAGTAGCGTCAGATTTTTCCTACTGAACAGATGCAATTAAGGAAAATGATGACGTAAAACAGAACAAGGAAGTGCTTATAGAACATAAATCTACTTTACGGTCTTCGCCGTACCTGTGACCCTAATCAGTCTTTCCTTGATTTGTAAAGCTAAATTAGTTGATATTGATGTAGAATTTACCGTGCGGAAATGAAAGTATGTTGAAACAATACAGTAAGACATAACATGCGTCTCAAGATGTACAAATGAGCCGCCAAATTATTTTCTTAAGCCGTCATCTGAAATAAAGATGGTGTCAGGGAAGGCTACGTGTCTGAGATCTATGTACCAACGGTCCACTTGGCATTTGCTGTGTAACAAGCAAGTGAGCATAGCCAATTGTTCGGCTCAGATCCGGCTGATCTCCCTTGAGAAGATTTCTTGTCAGTTATTCAGTTATTTAAAAACGGAAACACCAGAATGTATTACAATAGCTAAACGAACTTGCCCGACAGAATAAAAGAACTCGAAAATCCCTACGCAAATCTTAAAGTTAGCTAATTCCGGCTGCAGTTCGCTACTATATGCAAACGATGGGCTCAGACTTTGCAAGGTGTACTTATCCTACTGGTATGACACCGTCATGGCTCAAGTTGTTCCACAAATGTTCAACAGAGTTTTGCCTCCCACACATCGAGTACAGTAGCTCAAGTCCAGCATATGAATCACAGTTTAGAATTACTTCCCTGTTATCGCAAAGTGCCCTGTTATTCCAGCCATTCCTGGAAGTTCATCGCCGGCGCAAAACATAATCGCAAATCATGGGCCGTAAATTTTGTTTCTGAACAGCCACTATGTAAAACAATAATAGTGGTATAAATAGCCGAATCGCAATTACTGATACTGTTAATAAATCTCGTAGGTCTGGTATCCTAAGTGTTCGTGGACGGACTGTAGTGGTTCCCTGCCAGAAACTCAGTATCCGATCATGTCTTGTAATTTTGGGGACTTGACCAAACATTGGGATACCTCGACCCAACTCGGCCCAACACCTCAGCCACAAAAATTTAACTAACTGGAAGCCCACTGTGTTTGATCTCCTTCTATTGGTTAGCGGGATTGGAACAACAAAGTCAGAAATTCCAGAATGCGCATTGCTAACCTTACTGAAAGACGATTTGCTTTCCGCGGAATGCTTTCCAACATCTCCTTCTTGCTTCCTTGACTTTGGAAGCCGTTCCATTCCAACTCACTTACATTTGTTTGCCGACTACAGCTTAACTCTGGAATTCAATAAGTGGACTGTGTCGAGTATCGAACACATTTGTTACCCGATTGCCCTTTAGCTGCGCACAACACACTTAATGCCATCCAACGGCTTCCGTCCAGGAAGCTCTACCCACACTCATCTGACTCGAAGTACTTAACGGCAATCGCAGGAACTACGAACAAAGTTGTTTGAATGATGACGTTCCCATCTTTGTCTGTGATCCCTTTCATTCTTCACTCCTCACTCAAGAATGTCCTATATCATATAACTTTACCGTGTACTACTGTGCCAATAGGAACGCACTGGTGATGTAAACGTTAGTGCTTTTCGCTGGCAAGTTAAGTGGCGCGTTATTCCTAAATAGCCACCTATATGGCTACGTGCATGTGCGATAGTATTGTCCTCAGCGAGCAAAACGCATATTCAGGACAAGGTCGGAAATCGTGCCAGGTGCTACAGATACTAATTGAGTCAGTGTAATAAAAAGTTCTACGGTTCTATGGATTCTTAGAATGTTTCGTAAATGTACCGATGATGCACGAAAGACATGATTCACGTGCAGATTCCACAAACTGCTCTGTGCTTATTCCCGCCACTGCCACAGCGCCACTTTTTTATTTCCGCTTCTGCTGATGCTACTATATGAACGACCTCGGTTATGCTACCGTGTACAGAATATCCAAGTAAAACATCCAATGACCAACTTAGAGAATCCAAGGTCCTCGTTGGAAAAAAATATTGGGGCCAGAAATCTTTGTCTTTAAAAGGGGCTTTCCTTCCTTTCCTGTATCATTGCAATTTCCCTGAAAAAAAAAAGAAAAAAATTATAATTGTGGCAATATAAGTACTATCAACACCTTATTTTCTGCTTTGGCATAAGCTGCTCTCAAGCACTCTTTGCACTCAATGGTATAATGGTTCTAAGACTAGCGTTACATGCATCTTATACGTCACTGTTATTCTTATTTTCACAATTCCATTTCGCTGGTATAAGCAGCTCTCAATCTGCTCGTTTCTACACATATATTGTTAACTTAAAAAAATGGTAGTGCCATATTTGCGACTCATCTATACTCTCACAGGTTGGCCTAGCATGCATCTTTGCAGTTCACTGCGCTTGTTTCCGTTATTTGAGATTTGCATCGGTGTATAGAGCTGCTAACATCTTATCTCTTACAAGAAAACGGCCTCTATGGAGCATGCTCTGAGCCTAGTGCCTCTTGCCCTTGTCAGAACAGCCGCAAGATCAACACTGCTATAAGATCAAATGGTCATTGTGTTAGAATCAAGTATCTCGCACATGCCCTTACGTTCGCTACGTGCTTTAATCTCACAATCAGAAACATATTGCTGGTTCACTCTCTTATGCGTACACAATGTGGCACCTGGCGCCACCTGTCCTTAGTTCTATACCCGACGGCGCACCGCCCTTCCGATTCTAATTCGTTCCCGTTTTGTTCAGGCGTCACAGCAGCATGGAGCACTCGTTGTACGTGCTGAACGCCTATGGGTTCCTGATCTTGGGAGTCTTCCTCATCTTATGCAACCTACCGGTTCTTACCGTAGTCGTCTCCGCGAAGCAGCTGAGAACTCAGTATGGAGTCCTCGTTATCAGCCTTGTAAACGGATTTCTCGCCGGGACTGTGTCCACAGGATACGGTATCTTTCGAATCGTGATCACCGCTCATGGCAAGGATTTTAACACTGTTCCCATCACCGCGTGTTTCTATAATGTAAGTTCTTAAAAGTTAGGAAAAATGATAAGTTATGCATATCAGATTTTTTATATCTTGGGCTGTGAGGGCTTTAAGGATCAAGCAAACAAGTAGAATTCAAAGCGTTCCCAAAGAGAAATGATTTAATTTGTTAGCAGGGCACACATTCAGGCTCAAAACGGTTTACAAAGCTGGTAATCTGCACTTCGTTTAGTCCTTACTCTTTTTTATTGTTTGCCCGTTTTCTTCTTCCAGGTGCAATTCGTTTTAGCTGAAAGCTTAACCTAATAAATTATGTTCTCGCAGAAGGAAAAACAAAGCATATGGTATCTGCAGGAAACATTTGTGGCTCACAACAGCATATGCGACACATTCCAAGTTGAAGTTGTTAAAACTGCGCTCCTTTTGACCTGAATGTGACGTGACTTATATTTATGAGGATTACATCCGGCTGTTACACTTTTGTTTAGTACTTAAGGAGACACTTATTTTATCTCAGTTCGTTCTAAACTCGCTGGTTCTTTTCTGTGAACAACAGATAAGTTTCAGATAGCCTAAATTTTGGAACTGCTCAACTTTGTTTCCTCAAAAACTGCTTTTCTTAATCCATTTTCCAAGTTCAGTAAAATATACTTCATTAGGAATCTCTCACACCTCTGACGGACATAAAACCCAACAGATCGAAAACCCCAAAGGAAAACCAAGATACTCTTTCAAAGGAAGATCATTTCAGCCGCTCACTATGATCCTCCTTTGGACATTTACCATGAATGGAATCGGCCTCTTCCTCAACAGTGTCGACCGGCTTCTGGTCATCAACTTCCCCTTAGACTACTTCAAGTTCAATGCGCGCGTCGTGATCGCCATGAACATCATTGCGCTAATCATTAACGGCGCCATCGTTTTCGTGGCCGTTTATGTGACTCTGAACGAATTCCCAGCTGAAAAGATGATAAACATCTACTGCAGGTGAGTGAACTGAGCAAGGTGGTGTGTGTAGTTTGAAGTGCTTCACTTCCCGGAAATCAAAGTAGAGTCACCTATGCCAGAATATGGAGGCAAAATCAGTTTTTTCTGCATCTTTCCTTTGCACGCTGTTTCCTTTCCAGCCAAAGCGACCTCTTCTCCGACCACATGTACATCCTACTGGCCGCCCTCCGTAGTCTCTTCTCCATTGGTGCCGTACTACTGATGTTTGTCGTCCTTATCCTCTTGGTCAGGAACAACCACGTTCGCACGAAGCAGGCGTTCCACACGGACGACACCATACGGCGGTTCAAAGTGCGCCAGATGAAGTACACGAAAACGATGCTTATCTCTTGCATAGCCACGATTGGTATGTCAGATTCACTGACGCCGACAATAATGTGGAACTTTAGGCTTAATGATTATTCCGTCCTCAATCGCCATAGTGGGCCGACTGGAGGCTTGGGACTACGCCGGACACGTGACCACGTGGACGCGATTTGTCGCCTTTTTCAACTCATTTAACATCGCCTTCCTCATGATCTACCGGCAGAACGATATCCGATGGCGGCTATACAGACTTACCAACATCATAACTCGCGTGCACGTCTTTAACGTCACCGACATCCAAAGCAGCCTGGATCAGTCCCGTCGTGTTGTTAGAGCGGCTGATACAGTGACCAACTGTCGAAAACAGTCTTTGAGGGCTGGCCTTTGAAGAAGTCGTGAGGCGTATCGGACATGATAAATGATTTATTCAGTAGTTATTGTTATATATGTCAGCAACCAGAGTTTGGTTTTCAGTTCAGCATTGCATCGATGTGGATGGTCAAGAAATCAAACCAACCGTTCCGGGTAAAACAAGCCTCCGGGTGATCGAATGGCTCCAGGAGATAGAAAGCGTCATGTAGACAGACGAAATACGAGTTTCAGCTCTGTAGACTATGTTCAAACTCGCAGTGGAAAACCTTTGAAACTATTGCTTTGCCTAGTTTTTCTCTCCTGTAATGTGTGTAGTTAAGTTATCAATTCACGTTGAAATCTATGAAACTCACTTAACAGTAGTTATTGATATATGCAACGGAAACAGTTCATATGAAACTTACAGCCGATGTGCATTTCATGTAAAGCTCTGGTGCAGTTAAAAGGATGTAATATGCGTATAAATTACAAAACATCGTGGCGACGCCGCGTCCACCTGTTGGTCAACGTCATGTACCCTCGTCCATTCAGTTCAACTTTCGAGGCTTGTTTCAATGCGTGCGCTCGGTTCTCGTGGCACACTGCTAGAAAGGTCATCCAGATAGGGAGATCTTTCAAACTTTTGTTCCACATATCTCTACGTCCAGTAAGGACTGAATTAGAGTAATAAATAAAACATACCAGTGCGAATGCTTCAGGCAAATTTTGTGAATAATCGGAATAATAGTGTCCCACATATGAGGTGTGTGAAATCGAGTAGCACTGATTGGTTCCCACTACATTCCTTGCATCAGCAGCGCAGTCCCTGGTAGCAAGTTATGTTTTGATCGCTGGATAGGAAGACGATATGGATAAACATGCATTCTTTATTTGTACCTTCACTGTTATTCTTCTCCTATTACTATTTAAATTAAAATTAATAACCTTTAGAAAGATTAAGTCCTAGTTTTTCAGACATGCGTGACAGCCCAATTCCATGCGCAACCTTGCATGTAAGTCGGTCAGGTGCAGCGAATCCGGAGATGTAGTCTTCTACGTCATTTATGGAGAAGTTGGTGGGGTCACTGTCAAGTGGACCTTAAAGGAACAGTTCACTCAGAAAAAGTTGCCAACTTTTTTTGGCTCAATCGTGTTCTACGTGATGAAATAAACAACTTTTGTTCGAGCACCCCATCATTTCAACGCAACCACAAAAATTTTGATTCGAAAGCCCTTGATGTGCTAAGCCGGTCTTTGTTCAGCGAAGTTTGTTCAGCGATAACTTTCTCTATGTAAGCTTGGTCGCAGCGATCTAGGGCTCAAAATGCTCAGCACTTCAAGGGCTTTCGAATGGTCTATGAAAAAATTCCCAATCGATTGAATTTAAGAAACTTCCCCTTATGATTCAGGTAAATCGTGCCAGGAGGACCGGCTCACATTGAGAGATACAGAGCACTTAAGGGGTTTCTTTTGGCCATATCTTTTTGTGGTTACGTTTAAATGATGGGGCGCTCGAACAAAAGTTGTTTGTTTCGTCACGGAGAACACCATTGAGCCAAAAAAGTTGGCAACTTTTTCTGAGTGAACTGTCCCTTTATTACTATAATAGATAGTTGTTTGGGTCGTTTTGAGGTGGTGGAGAATTTCGGGGCAAACTTTTGACCATGCATGTTTGGGCTTTGTTTTTGTTTTTGTAAAAAGTGATGTATGGTGATGTTGTAGAGCGCAAGAAGGCCTACAATTATTATAGGCTCGATTTTTTAAATTTAAAACGAGGCCGTTTATTTAGACAAACTTAGACAAACAAACATTGTGTTTTTCTTAAAAAAAACAAACAAAAGAAAAGAGAAGGCTTAACACAGAGAAGTGGTGCTTCCCAAGGGCACTCAGGGCAGCACGGCGGGGACGTAGGGATGGATGAAGGAGGGACGAACGGCCTACGCCCCACATGTCGTTGGCGAACTGCTTTCCGGCGTTAATGGTGGCGGTGTGGAGCTGCGTCAGCTTGTAACGAAGCGACGGGCTATTGTACTGCACCTGTTCCATAGCCTCCGGCAAGGTCATCACTTGCAAATCTCTCAAGTGTTAAGCATACGCATAACGCTCCTGTGGCGTCATGTTCATGTGGAACATGACCTGTTGTACGATTAAAGCTGAAAAGTGGAAAGTAAAAAAGTGAAAAAAACTGACTAGCTTACTCTGGATGTCTCTGGGGAACTGTTTGAGAGTCCCGTCAAAGAAGGCGCTCCCGAGAGCCATAATTCCGCTAAGAACGATGAAGGTAAATGGGCGCATTGGAAATACTCGAGAATGGGATTTTGGGTGGAAAATAAGGGGCGAGCGTAAAGGGGATACACTAGAAGGTTAGGGTGAACAGGATCCCGTGTTCCTAGCGGGTTGTTGCTGCTTTATAGTTGTTTACTGAAATGAGATAAGCGCGGGGTGAGTAGGGGAAGGTGGAGACTCGCCAAGAGTTGAAGAAGGCGCTCGATGGGGTCCGACGGAGTCAATGCTCGAGAGATAGGATTGGCCCGAACCCAGAATCTCGACCGACGGTCGGCTCGGGCCAACCCAAGTCAAGGTGATGCAATCCTGGCTCACACGTGAGGCGCCAATAACACACATTTCTCTACCCGGGAAAGCAAAATCGATTCCTTTTTCGATAACTCATTGACCTTTTAACACCTCGCAACGCGCCCTTCTGCTTGTGGGAATATTGGTGTCACTTTGAGTGAAATTAAACGAGTGTGTGTATGGAAACGATCGATCTCCGTCCTCCCGATCATCACAGCATTCTGTTTGAATTCAAAGCCTGGGGAAGTCATTTCTATATGGATATCCCACAGCAAAGATACTGTAGTGGACAGCACTTTCATGCAGGATATACTTGATCACTGGAAAGAGAACGGTCGTCTGAACTTTCGGCTGACGTTCAGTCCCCTTAACAATTAAGAAACAGGAACTTATTTAGTTGATTGTCGAAATGCAAAAGCAAAATAAGCAATTAATCCATAAACAATCATTTTTGCTTAAAATATTTTTGGCAAATATGGGATATACAATTGCATTTAACTTTACTATTCACATTATTTGTAAACGGAAATGAATAAACTATGCAGAGCAATTAACGCATTTGTTTCCCCGGAGAAGTAGCCTATCTTACATATTTTCAACAATTTTTGGCCCACACAAGCTATCCGATCCCATTCGTAGTGGTCACATAATATCCACTGCCAAGCTCTTTGATCCTGACCATACCAGCAAAGCTTTATCCTTTTTTTACTCCAAATAGTGAAAAGGTCATGGGAAAGAACGACATTTAGATTAAACAATACAACTTTGTGTAGTTCCGCCTGGGAACTTCCGAATGATCCCATTTGTATACTTCCCGCATTCTGCAGGTTTGTGGCAGACATTCAGACGTCTACGCGTGTTTTGCACACTGTATTAATTTCTTCATCTTCATGGTTGAGTGGCCGAGAAGTAAGTGACTTTTTTCCTTTGTCCTTTAGAAACATGCAGCAGAAACAGATGAGATACCTTACAATGCTCCTGAAAACAGCAACACAAAAGATATTCTACATTACTAGCAGTAATCCAAGAAACAATTGCTTGATGCGTTGCGGCTTTTAGCTGCTGAATTGTTGCCTTAACTACATGACTTACGTCATAGGAGTTTATTGTTTAGAACTATCGTAACACATGGTGAAACATCCAACTGGAACACTTATTAGGTATCATGCTTAAGCATTGTTTGCTAGCACCATTAGGGTTGCTCCATGAGTAGTAAAACATTTTATCAAAGCTAGCCACAGTAGGTTTACCTTTTGTTGTGCCGCTGGGTTTTACCCGCGCTTAAGAGTTACTTGATACTCAAATTCTGAACCATAGAACTGTCAAGGCACAATTGTTCATCGATTACGCAATTCCCTCCCATCATATTTTTATGCAAAATTGTGCCTCTCCCGGTCTCACCCTTAAATACCTCTTTGCCCAGTCTTTGGACTCGGCCACAGTTTTCATTTCCTCCAATCTAATTTCAGCAAAATTCGCCATGCAAATGTTCTTTCCCACGGAGCTTTCCTTTTTTCCCGCATCGTGCACAAATCAGATCGCTCTGACGGCTCTATTGAATTAGCGCCGCTACGCGTTGTTCCTGTTTTCAACACGCTACAGCTAATCACATTCCCTCTGCAGGTCAGGGGCCACCTACTTATTGCCAATTACGACCGTGGAATGCCACCGCCTAAGGCGTCACAATCCTGCGCGATTCTCGTCGTCATTCTGGACGCGTAATGCGCTCTTGTGACCGCCCTCCTGGCGACGTTAATGTCACTGGAAGCTGAGGCAGTGCCACAGACACAGACTGCCATGGAACTGCAGTACTACCTCAACGCGTATGGTTTCCTTATCCTCGGCATCTTCCTGGTGCTCTTCAATCTGCCTGTGATGGTTGTCGTTTGCCGTTGCAAGAAGCTCAGGAACCAGTATGGTGTTCTTATAACAGGCCTACTTAATGGTTTCCTAAGTGGTGTGGTCTCCGGTGGGTACGGTATCTTTAGGCTGGTCCTGTTTGCGATGGGCAGAGATGACGTCATGATTACGGTCACGGAGTGCTTCTACAATGTGAGTTCTACTTTAATATTATTAAAGTGGGAAAACTTGGAAGTGTAGGGGTAGTTCTTGTATATGAGCAATTGGTTGCAATTTTAATGCAGTCTCTGCTACTCTGCTACAATTATAAAAGTAACGGGTCAATGCTGTTCGTTATTTTTGCTTCTCTTTATTCAAGATTTTCTCATTTAATGTGAAAACGGTACGAAGCAAAAAAAGTATAAAAATGACATAAGTGTATGACATTGACTCATGACACCGACTCTACTTTAGAATGCGGGTTTGGGGGGTATCTCACATGTAACCCCATTAAAGAATATGAACTAGGATTTTTGGACCCATGTGGCGGAAAATCTGTTCAAAATCAGATCATAAAAAAAGTATCCCAGTACCCCTTTTAAGAGCAAATATACAAATTGCAGATATGACACTTTATGACATCTTCTCATGTGCCTACTGTGCTCTGTGTGGGAGGATGGCAACGCAGTCCACGAATAACTTTCAGCTGCATATTCGCAAATTTTAGTTCCGTGAGGAAAACATGGCCTAGCCAGGTGCATATGGACGCTTCTTCCAAATCTCACGCATAATCTGTAAATAGTGACCTTCTCATTCGGCGTAGCCTTGATGAGACCCTAAATATAGCCCGTGCGATATGGCACAATGTGTCCCAGTAGTGTAGTTATTTTGGAGCAGGCTTATTCAACCAGAGGAATACTGTAGTCGACGTGGTCGACGTGGTCAGTGTGAACAGTCAAGTGGTGAACGAACTTCAAGTAGGCTGCAGAGTAGACCAGACGTCTAACATCAATAATTCATGCCTCACAGGCTTTCTCTATCATTAGCAACTTACACGTCTCGTAGTAGCGGAAAAGCAGGTGCACTTAAGTGACTTGTGAGTGCACTCCAAATGACGTGGAGTCTTCATTGGCGTTGCTCCCTGGTTTATTTAATTTGAATCAAAACATACTTTACTATGATTTTTGCACCGTTAATGGTCAGGGCACTAGGAGAAAATCCCCGCGTTCCATACTGAGAAGTTGTTGCGAAAACGCAATTACCATCCCGCAGGCAGTTAAATGCCCCATAGGGAACTAGCCTGACTGCTCCTGGGAACTAGCCCAGCAAGAGTGCAGTTTGACACGTCAACGAGCAAATCTGCATGATATTTTCCGAATGGTAATGCTGCGGTGTAGGAGCAGCTGGCAAGGAGACAACTTCTGAAATAGAGATGATGAAGGTAGAGTAATATGAAGCTCAAGTAGGATCGCCAAATGATGCATTGTTGTCGGGATTTTACATTCATTTTAATCAGGTTAACTTAATTCTCAGTGAACATAACCAGCTGCTGCTGCCTTATTTCGGCTCTCCAGCGTACTTTGTAACATCGTCCAATCCTCTACCGATTATGTTCTGAATGATCCTTTAGAAACTAGAAAATATTGACAAATATTTGAAGGGTAAGGTCAGACCACTTATGCTGAAGATCACTGCGAACAACCCTATGAATCGAGGATTCTCGATTCACATTCTGGCTGTTCTGTTAACAAAATTTCATGTGCGAAATCACAAAAGATTCAAACACCTACTGGGAGAGAGTAACGCGTGACATCTTTCCTTATCATTGCCCTTCCAGCCCTTGACCTTCCTCCTCATATGGACGTTTCCAATGACCGGCCTGGGTCTCCTCCTCAACAGCATCGACCGTCTCATCGTCATCAACTTTCCTCTTTCCTACTTCCGGTTCAACGTCAAGGTGGTTGTCCTACTGAACATCGTCGCTGTCCTCCTCAACTCGTGCATCGTCTTTGTCACCTGCTACTTCACCATTCAGACTCGGTCGACCGTGACCATTGACGTATTCTGCACGTAGGAAACCACTTTTCGTTCTCACTACATACTGTACCTCTTTCCAGACACTACGACCTCTTCTCTCTGAACATGTACGTCTTCCTCGCCGCTGTTAGGGCCTTCCTGGCCGTGCTTGCTGTCCTCCTCATGTTCTTTGTGCTCGTCGTCTTCGTCAAACAGAATAGGATAAGGACCAAACAGGCGTTCCACACCGACGAGACGATGAAGAGGTTCACAACGAGGCAGATGAACTACACGAAGACCATGCTCATCTCTTGCATCGCCACTATCGGTAGGATTCATGCTCTGACCTAAAAGCTCCCATGGGAATGTGCTGGGAAAAGCGTCGTTTTAATCCAAAACTTTGCACAATTGAAAAATGCGTTTAAAACGTTTTCATTTATCCTATCTGTCCTTTACCCACTTCTCAGGCGTGTTCGTCATTCCCTCCATCGTCGCCATCATCGGAAGGGTTCTCTACCTCTCGGCCCACTTGAGCACCTGGACGCGATTCATCAGCTTCTTCAACTCATTCAACATACCCATACTGCTCATACACCGGCAGAAGGACATACGATGGAGACTCTGCATGATGGTCAACTGCCTAGTGGGCAGGAAGCTCTTGGGAATAACCACCGTCGAGAGCACGAACTCGGACCAGTCGAGAGCGGCACACACGCATACGAAGACCGCAAGTAGAAGATATTCTTGATAGTATCATCGGATATCATTATGCGTTGTTCTGAAAATAAGTTGTGCATCGCAGGAACACATGTTCTGGTCGAAGCTTGACGCTCTCAGATTGCCTGGCCTAAGCCTTTAAAGCCAGTGGAAGCACAAGTTCATTTATTGGATGCCATTAGAGTATCAGAATATGGTGAAAAAGTATCCACGCACATCTAACTCCACATCTAGATTCAGCGGTGTTGGTAGAACGTGGTGTATTGGAAACTCACGGGAGTAATCCACGTACTTACGGTAGGTACTCTTTTACAAGCGATTTCACAAATCAGGTTTATTTCCAAAGAAGAGAGAATTTAACAGATTAAATCAAACGAAGAAACAAATCATTTAATTATCGTTTCTTCCGCGCTCCTCGGGGGGCGCCTCCTCGTCATTATCGTTGTCATCGCCGTTTTCGATTCTGAGATTGCCGTTGTGGAGGGGAATCTCGAGCCAGGCGGACATTTCTTCGGCCGTGCGGCCCTCCAGGTTGTTGGCCGTGTACTTGACGAGCGTGTCGATGAGGTCAGGGATGTCGAGCGAGTAGGCGGCGTTGATAACATTTGCAAGCATCCACCGAGGATACTGTAAATCCAGAAAATCGCTATCCGCTTGGGATACCGCACGGCTAAAACGGTGGGTCATGCGGTGTTCCTCCGTTTTGGGCTCCTCCTCCTCGTGCAGACGCAACCACTTGATGATTGTGCCAAGCGCAGCGCTGTTCACGTCCGTTAATGGGATTGTCTCCTGAGAGAACGCCGGATTGGAGCGCAGCGTCCTCTTCAGGGTCAACACCTTCTCGACATCCTCCATCCTGATCTCGAACTGAACTCCGTCGGACGATACCACCTTCACGGTTTGGGAAGCCATTTGAATAAAGGATGGTTGAATTGTTGGTGGTGACATCAGTGTCCTCGGCGTCACCTTAAATGGTATTTGGATGACGACAGTGCGATGCATTTGTGCGTTGCATTGTGATGTTTTCCCTTCAATGCATTGCCTTTACATTTTCGCATCGATTTCTGTAGCCTTGGAAATGGTGACGCTTGGCGTTTTCCTTGTGGCGAAGATGTCTTCCATGTTTGTGTTGGACTGTTATCCACCTACATAATAAAGGAGAACAGTCAGACAGATGTGCGTCCGTCCGTCCGTACGTTCGTACGGATCCGAACGTGCGAACTTTCTCCAGAGTCTGATTTTCTGTTTCGCTGCGGGTGGGCGCGCG
>JADLIF010001096.1:0-12618 GCA_016648015.1 Steinernema khuongi
AACCCATTTTTTGGGAAGAGAGAGGAGTGCTCTTTACAGCGCCCTCGACTTCTGGTTACTGTTAGCAAGTATTACAAAGGACGGAGATCTTTAAATTATGGGAAATTAATTATGCACCAACCCAATATTTCCCCCTTTTCTTTTCTCGTCTTCCTCTAGATAGTGAAACGACCAACTCACCGATAGAAATAGAAGAACAGGACGAAGAGCATTACTGTAACCGCCGAGTGGACGTAGTAAACGGAAGGCCATCCGAGAGAGGAGCTACAGAGTATCCCGGAGATGGGCATTGTGAATATGGGACCGAACTATATTCCACTGCTTTAAATGAGCCTTTTAGTCCGTGCATACCTGATAGAATCCCGAAAGGCACGCGATGAACAACGCGTTTGTCTTGAGCATAGACCACTGTCCGGTGACGTATCCCACGACGTTCAAGCAGACGGAAAGAGCTGTGCCCTGGAAAGGTGTTAAATAAAAGGAGCTACTGGAATGGTCACCTGTAGGAATCTCATGACAACAAGGTAGTAGAAGCCCATGCCCGCAGAAACGGGGATGAAGGCAGTCGAGAGAGCGGAGACGAACCCATAGGCGCTAACCACCTTCCGTGGTCCAAATCTCTGGAAAGGGAAACTACTTGAGGACTTGCGGACGCAGCAGCGTTATCATCGGTTTATGCAAACCCAGGAGGTTAATAGTTGGATGACTGGCAAGAATCTCCTCCAAGAACGATAGTCTTCAGAGAAGTCATAGTTTGAAAGGGGTACTCCTGGCCTCAATATGAAGGAGGCCGGAAAAAGACCCCAACAGCAGGCTCAAAAAATCTACCAAAACTTCAGTCAACAGTGCCAACTCCATACCCACATCACAGCAGAACTTTAAGTATCCACACTGCTCTGGTCCCAGCACGACAGTTGCGAGAAAGGGCCAGGAGTACCCCTTTAAACTATGACTTCTCTGAAGAAGTGATGAACTTGGCGACGGACAACCAACCTGCATCAGCCATATGGAAGGGTAGACGGTGACCAAAGCGCCCACGGCCACGATGGAGAAGAGGAGACTCTTCTGCGTCGAAGAGTATTCATAGGTCGAATCCTCTATTGTGCCATTCTAAACTCGCGACTTGGACCGATTCCTTGCTTTAGTGCACTCACGGAAGGGGGGCTCATGCAGATGATAGTGAAGTTCAGAGTCAGCGTGTTCGACTGGATGATGCTGAGACATAGCGTCGTCAGGACAAGAATGGCGTATCGCGTCTTGTTTGCAAAGGTGAAGCCTTCCTTTGTCCTGGCGTAACCGGCGGGTGTGATCTTCATTGTAGACCGACGCGATCAGGTGCTACAGTGAAGACCAAATCCTGAGAAGAAGATTCAAAGGACCGTGGGAAAGGCGAAGGTTTTATCCTACGCACGCAACCTGTTTTACACGGAAAAAGTCCAACAGTCGCTATTTTTTGGGATAAACTTTCTCTCGCCAAGCAGCAGACGGATCGACGGTAAAGTAGTTCGCAACATGACCCATTAAGGGGGCTGAACACCGCAAAATTTACTTTCCTTTTAGTGGAACTGCAGACGAGAAAAGTAAGGTGACAACGCGGAAGTAACGCTTGAGTCACTGTTCTCTGAGAGCCTGAATGGTGCGCTCAGCTATGTGTCCTCCTGGAGGAACCAGATGAAACATGTAAGTGGGATGTGTACCAAAAGTATTTCTCTTACAGTATAAAATGAAGTGGCAACAGTACGCAATGGCCCCTACAATGTATTGATATAAAAGAGACTTAAAGGAAAGCTTCAACGCTTGAACAACCTGAAATATTATTTCCTATAAGCGCACTAGAGTACTGGACCGCTTTAGAGAGATTTCTGAGGCCATTAAGATGACTTCGATAGTCAACAATCAAAAAGATAAAATACCAAAATATAACGCGGAAGTACGACCCCTAAGAAGCATTGCCATTGTTCAGAAATTTGAATCACAGGCGGAAATTCGTCAAAGATTCGTTGGAGCTCAAAAGAAGTCACAAAATAGGTTCCGACAATTACGACCTTTTGAATCCGGCTATCAGAAGGCACTCTTTGCAGAAGGCGAACTCCTGATAGCGACTAACTAGCAGTTCTAGTTGTTAACATATTACTTTCGTAGCCCTCGAGTTCTTAAGGCTAAAGACTCCAAAGGTCGATCTTTTAAGATTGGAAAACCTCCAAGGTCCGGTTATAAGGCGTTAGTACAGAATGTGTTCCGGCCTGACTCACCCTGCGCCTTTTGTAAGAAGCTAATTCTGGCAGAGGAACTGGAGTATTCAGGGAATGCCTTTGTGCATTCCCAAGTCAATGCGCAAAACTCTTCAGCTGTTTCGACAAGCGCCCCTCCACAAAACACGGAAAACAACAACAAAACACAAACTGTGCACTTGTCAAGGTCGTTGGGAAGTGTGTCCCGGAAGGAAGTAAAAACGTGGCGGCGCAAAGACAGAAAAGAACGCAGAACCGACCGCAGCGCCTCCTACGGATCTTCGCGAAAGTCTAACGGTCAGAGAAATGTTTCCAGCGGAGGCCCTCGATGACTCATCGCCAGATCATTTGGGAGAACAACAATATGGACCCGTCATGAGCGCCCTTCTTGGCAGTCAGAAACGAAAGATCGTTTTTGTTTATATTTGGAAGCTGGTCCGTAAAGACAAAACGAGTGAGCGAGGCTGTGTTTTGTGAGAAAAGCACCTCTCGGCGCCTGTGTCGGTGCGCCATCTACCAGGGGAACAGATAGATCCTCGGAATTTAACTGCTTAAAGCACGGCCCGAGAAGATATGCGGGTTCGCTAATCACAGGAATTCGGACACGGCCCGAGAAGATGATTAGACAGATACCGTAGTACATATTGAAAAGGAGAAAATATGGTCCGTAAAGACAAAGCGAAGAGAAAATAAGGAAAAAGGATTCTACACAGGATCTTCAAGTTAAACGTTGGGGAGGGGGGATTATGGTCAATTGGGAAGCAACCTTACGGTTATATTTCTTGACCAATAGCCGACCGGTCACAAGTCTCGATCTAAGGAAGACACACAATGTCTTGTTTTCACATAGTGCTATCGTTTAATACGATTAAAATCTTCCTTCATATTTGCGAAGAGATCAGTTCTCGAGAACCTTGTTTTTGATAATAAAGGACGACAGTTAAATGGTGTTTGTTTCCTTCAGTCGGACTTCGGCACTGTAGCCTACGAACGTGTGTTAAAGCGCGCCCTCTAATACTTTGCTTGTTTCCATCCCTAAGAATTTTTCAGAAATCAAATAAAACAGTTTATTTGTTATCTTGCAATAATATGGAAAGGGAAAAGTGCACTTACGAAGGGAGGGCAGGTCCAAAGAGAAGGAAAGGAAGGAGAGAAATTAAGGGACGAAAGAAAGTACGTGTTGTTGTACGGGATTAGAGGATGCGATGATTAGAGAGCGATAAATTGCGAAATACTTTGATCGCAATTCAAGGGAAGCAAATTTCTGAATTTCGCAATGGTCAAAGATGGTCAAAGAATGCCGATCACCCAACAGGATCAGGAATTTCCCCCCTAAAAATCCACGAAGGACCAAAGATTCCGTTTTTATAACAAAACTCGACTAATATACAGTACTTTGCGATTACTTTATTTTCGGTAATGTCAATATCACAACCAGAGGTTAAGACATTCGCAAGAATCCGCCGGAGATGCCGCGGTTGATACTCACTCCTGATCCCGCAAGTGACGCAGATAGTCCGGAAAGACCAGACGAGAGCTAAGAAAAACGGTCACTACTTGAAGCAGGGCATCTGGCCTACGCGCATGACCTCCTGGACTTGGCGACTGTGGGCGACACCCGTCTTGACTTTGGTCGCGAACGACTCGCAGTTGTCCTTGATAAGGTCGTAGTTGCAGACGCCGATGTTCTCCGCGGCTTCGAAAATTACATCCAGCTGGAGCTTCGGCACCGGTGTTTCTTCTCTGAAGAAGGTACTTTACTGTGTGTCAGATTGCAGAACAGTCGCGACGGAACCAAACAACTAAAAGTTCTCGGGAGTTCTTTTTCAAGTAGATTTCTCAGAAATTCCAGTTTACCCTAAGGTTCAGTGCCAAAAAGGTCCATTTACCGCGGTTCTTATCGTCACCACTGTGGCCCTCTTCATTAATATGTGGAGCAGGAACTTACTTTGACAACGTGGAATCGAACAAACCAAGCCCGATACTTAGGATAGAGTAGGCGGGGACGGAGGTAAGTAGGAGAAGAGGGGATACGGTCTCCGAGTGGGAACCGTCGAGAGCGGCGCGTCGCCACTGCACGTAATTCTGGTCCCGCATTCGCTCAAAGACCACCGCGCCATTGGGTGTGTCCGATTGTGACGCAAACGGCGATATACCGTCCTAGAATCACGCTTTAGCTTGAAGTGCCACCGATTCTGGAGCAAGAACTCGTGTTAATCATACCTTGTGGATAATCCCTTCGTGACGTACATCCTCATCGAAATAGTGTCCGACATAGACCATAAAGTGATTTGCTAGCTTCCAGTAGCTCTCGATTCTGCCTTCAACCAAATCGCCCGGTTTTAGGAGCGACCCATCGAGCAGCTGATCGAGCGACATGTACTCCGTAGCAGTGGTGCTGATCGTCATCGAGCTGGTCGGCCTCGAGGGGGATTTCTCTTCCAGGTGTCCCACCACGCCCTGCAACAAAAGCCCCCTTTTTCTTCATCTAGATCACCCCGACTCTGAGGTAATGAGAGCCCCAACGATAAGATTGTGGTTTTACAGCCCTACAGGGGACCTAACGAAGGACAGCTAGTCCTTCTAATATCAGTATCTCAAGAGCTTTGTGAGTCCCCACCTGGACGACTATGTTGCGAATCCAAACAAGCAGGTTCTTATCTCCACCGTCGAAGGCTGCCTTCATCGCGTCGTTCATGAGGGTGTCGTTGGCCTTAGATTTGTAGGAGAAGGCCGAGGGGCTCTTGAGGGCGAACAGAGACAAGACACTGTAGTTCCCTGTTTGGACGGCGTTTAGCAGAGGAGAACGCACATATTGGCCACTTTTTGTGATCTGAAGGGAACGCTTGTCAGGACTCTACCCGGTGCCATATACCTCTGCCCCCAGATTGAGAGCTACTTTGGCCATCTCGATGAGGTCTTCCTTCAGTCTTCCGTAGGCAAGAACACCAAGAACCGTGTTCTTCGTTGCCGAGACGCCTTGGACGGATTCCGTGTGCAGGAATCCTTCGCTGTCAAATGTGTCCTCTATGTTCAAGTGCAGCATGGCCTTGACGCCTTCGTGGGTGTACAGGACTTCCATGCCCTTCGCATAGCGATAGAAGAGCAACAAGGAGATGATCAGGGTCTGAAAACGTGGAGGTTTCAGACTTTTCCAAGTCACCGAAGCAGGACGTTTTGACGTCCAAACGTCCTGGACTGCCGAGTCACGTGGCCCCTTATGTTGAAAAGCGGCATCGCCCTACTTCTATATAGCGTTTACCATTTGTATGTTGCGCTGTATGTTACCAAAACATGTTGCGCAAGACCCTAGAAGCATACCGACCGTACTCCGACCCGCAGGTCACATGTTCGAGGAACTACTGTATCATTGTGGTAATTTACTTAATACTCCTTAGCCTTATAACTTGAAGTGAATCGATTCTTAATATGTAGTCGGAAGTTGTCACCCCCTCCACCCTATAAGGAGCCACAATCTATGTGGCCTCCTCCCCTAAAGTGAAGGCACAAACGATTCTCTAAAATCTCATCGGACACCAGTGTATTCGAGCGAGGCGACACCGTCGCTTCGTACCAGAACTGTGACTCTATATAACAAGGCCGCGGCGGCGGCCGACATCGTCGTCGGAAACGGCGAAGGGAGCGACGCCGCGTGTCGATCGATGGACGCGGGCGCCGTCGCGCCCATTTTCCGACCGTTGACGTCGCCGATAACGACGCCGTTTGCCTTGGTGGATCCTTAGTGGGCCACACTCTCCCCCGATGGAGCGGAAGAAGTACTCCGAGTTCAACGAGGACCTTATCGCACTTATCCGCGATCGGCCCGTCCTCTACGACATGAGCCACGCCGACTACAAGCAGAACAACGCGAAGAAGCGCATCTGGGACGAGGTGACCGAGGAGTGGAGTAGGATGTTGCCGGGCCCAGTGGATGTGGAGTTTGTGAGGACGCGCTGGAATTCCCTCCGCGACCGGTATCGAGCCATCAAGAAGGCCCTTCCTTCCGGTGGCGAGAGTGCGTGGGAGTGCTTCGATGCGCTAAGGTTCCTGGACGATCACTACGCTGGCTGCCGCGCCCCGTAAGTTGTTACTTGAGCTGCTTAACGGAGACACAAAGGTCTCCTCTCAGCTTAGAGCTGGCCATAACCCATAAGGGCGCATAGAATACCTTAGAAGCATACTGAATTCCCCATGCCTCACGTCACGCTCTCTTCTCAAACAGGGGGAAATTGTCTTTTAAGGTCTTATCTACCCAAAGCGTAACTCTAGAAAAGCGTAACTCCGTAACTTTGGTCACGTTTAGGTCGTCAAGCATGGAAGCTACCAACGACATGGAGCCAAATTTCGAAATCGAAGAAAAATCTGACCCGTTCCAAGAAGACCTCTTCCCCAATGTCCCAAAGCGAGCGAGGAAGAGGGCAGCCGTGGAAGTCAGGGATTCACTCTTCGAGAATACGGCCTCGGAGTCCCTGGACACGGGCGGACCTAAGAGTCCGAACTTCCACTTCGCCATGGAAGTGGCGACGAGACTCGACCGAATGACTCTGGAGGAGCAAGACCGCGTGAAGTTGGGAATCATGACAGCGCTGTACGGAGCATGTGGATCCAATGGAAGGTGACAGATAAAGGAGTAATACTTGGCTTAGCAAACGGACCTTGTGCCACTCGATCCCTTTGATGCACTCAACCATTTTGTCCACGATTGCCCTGAAGCAGGCCTCGCTCTTGAAACGACAGGCCACGGCGAAGCATCGATATAGCGTAGCGATTTTCGCGATATCTTCTTCTTTTGAATCATTGTGAAGGGTTGCTTAAAATCAAAGAAAGAGTCAGAGTCAGCAGATATACCGAGAATAGGACTTCTTCTCGGTATACGATGATCGTAAGGGTTCAAGACTGCTAAGCTGTGTTGGTTACGTCGCTTGGAGATGCCATCATCTCTCATGGGCTTATTCTTAAAGAACGCATACCTTCCATGTGAAGACACCTTAAGAAATCCTCCAACTGATCCTTCTGGACGCATTTCTCGATTGGCTTTTCGGGCTTTGCGAAAAAGTCCCGGTTGTGCACGACGAAGGATCGGTACTCCTCCTCGTCAGTGCCCGCTTCGAACGACATGGCCTGCAAGAAGGTGCACAGGACAGGGAAACGAGAGTTGGGTGCACGCGGGTTGCTGACAAACACTCGCCGATCGATCGACGGCATTGAATCGATAGATCATCTGAACGGCCATCGGTGCAAGAAGCCGAAGAAACCCATTCTTGCAGAAGCACTGACTTCGGAAGCTTAATGTGTGACAAGAAAGCAGCAATGGACAGAAGGCGCTGACGTTCGGTCTCCGCTCCCTTTTGTGAAACTCTTATCAGCCGACGCCAAGTGAAGAACAAACAGTATGCGTAGAAAACAAAGCTGATAGCGCAGCCTTTAGGGCCAGATAAACCCAAAGAGAGTCCCACATACCGTCTTAATAACTGCCGTTGCCTCGATTTAGTAATAAACAACTCTTTCTTCACAGCGAGTCTTTGAGCGAGAAGATGCCAATCGCTTGTGGAGCTAATACGGAGGAGGCTGTGATGCGACCCAATGTTTACCCGTGTTTGACAGTTTACCCAATGTTTGACAATTCACCATGTCCATGCTGTGGAAGGTGCCTCCGTCGTTGGACCTGTCGTCAATCCCTTCCTTGGGCAAGTCCTCCAGGGACTTCCCATCAAGAGCGTCAACTTGTTCTAGGAAGCGCAACGTAACGAAGTTTTCGTGTTCGATATAGAGGTGGTGCTTTGCAAGAAAACTTTATTTAAAGAACCAGGCTTCAACAGTCCAAGTGCTCCCAAGAAGGGAGCAGCGTTCCGAAGAGGAGAACTGCTTTTCCACGTCGGATTCTTCCTCACCTTCGCTCTGAGGCTGCTTCTTCCTACTGCGTGTCAACAAGCAAAAGGTTGTAATGGCTAGGATTAGGACTGCCGAAAGGAGCCACAACCCGAACACGCTCAGCGATGTCAATATCTGAACGCATTGTCAATCCTGTCCTTAAATCACTCATTACCATGTGGTTCGTCCACCTTTTTTCTTCCAGGACGGTCTCGTAGAGATGGATGAGTTTCTCCGTAGAGTCCGAATCCCCGAAGAAGTCCAACTCCGTTGGCTGCAGACCTATCGTCGACTGCTGGAGAATGCTTATGTAGTACTCATCTGAAGATTAAGACGTCAGTGGAGATAGGTCAGAGTCCAAAGCTACGCATCTCGTCCTCCAACTCGGGAAAGAGCTCGTTTCTGGGACTCATAATCGCCGTTTCCCAGGCGTAGTTGAACTTGGTGCGTCGCAGGTCGTTTCTGAGTTGGCCTTTCTCCTCTCTCGAAAACAGAACGTCGTCCTTCTCTATCAGGGTCAGGAGCACTTCAAAGGTGATCGTCATGCGGGTTGCGGCCTGGTGGAAGAGGTACTCCTTGAGCGAGTGACGGAAGGCTTGTCTTGTCGCCACAGAGGCGGGCTTATATTCCTCGAAGAATTTCTACAATGATGTGGGATAAGGGGCGCCTGTCACGTGCGAGACCCGGCTTCCCTTCTTGGCAAAAAAAGAACAAAGCATTTTGGTTGGATAAGACGTTCGCAAGCAAAAAAAGAAAAAAAAGAAGTAAAAAGGATGCCATCGAACCGGCGACCTTTAGATCTTCAGTCTAACGCTCTCCCAACTGAGCTATCATGGCGCATTGAAACAAAGTAGGGGCAAGATCTATTAATTCCATGACTTTGGCTGACCTACCTCCGAATCATGTCTTTGTTTTTGTTTCTCCTTCTCTGTCCGAATGCCATCCAAGTACCTGGTAAAATTCGCGAGTTCGTTTTCGACAATATGGTCCACCAAGTGGAGATCGCCACGTCGCCTCAAAGCAGTAATGTTGTCGAACACAAGAATATACTGTTTCAGCATCTCAAAAGCAGTCTCAGCACGCCTTTTCAATACTTCAATAGGAGGCTCGGGGTACTCCCACTCTGAAACAAGTGTTATGTTTCTTTGGTACCTGGAATCCTTACCATCCACGGGCTTGCAGCAGGTGTATCGGATATCGGTATGCATCGGACCGCCCAAACCGGTTTTGCACCTTTGGCCGAAGTCATAACTGTGAACTTGCTATGCACTTGTTCAGTATCTGGCTTGTTGCATAAATGTACCTGTCCACAGTCCTCATTGGCCCATTCCACTAGAGAGTCCTCCAACGAGCACGGAGGGCTGTTGAACTCCCTCGGCACTTCGATGAGTCTGTCCGTCCAGCAGTGGTGACACAAAGCCATGTGAAGGACAGAAAGGACGACAGTGGAGATGCGTCCTAGCATGGCGAATTACCTAAGTTCAGTGATGTACCATAAGACAGCTGAAGAGCATATCACGACACTTTCGGACAGCATCGCCATTCCAGTGAAAGGCAACGGTTTTCGGAAAGGGAACTTCTTACAAGTTACTCTTACAACTTCAAAACAAAAAAGTTACTCCCCGGCCGGGAATCGAACCCGGGTCTCGCACGTGACAGGCGCGGATACTCACCACTATACTACCGAGGACATGCAAGTTCTTTTCACAAGCAACACATAAGCCCATCCACAGTGCGTGGGCTATGTTTTGAACAGCTAAATGATTCACAGGGCAGGAGGACGTGTTTTGAGAGATAGAAAACTGTTATTGGCCAAAGATCGGCCGAGCGAAATATCGATCACCAAGTAGGTCTATTCGAAACCAGCAAGGAGGGAGAGGCAATCTGGTAGCATAGCCCAGCCTTACCTACTCGGCTGATCGTCAATGTTGTACCGCCTACTGCGCACTACATGACAGCCAGGGTCAATTAGGGCCATCAATCTTATTTCCTATTCTAGTATTGTCCATTCTGGAAGGCAGCCATCTGTTGCCTAATCCGTTAGGATCAATGGACCAAAGCGGCACCAATGTCCAAGCGCCATTGGTGCCGTTCTGTCACCACTAGATCCACGTGAATACTGTATGGTAACATTTGCACAGGGCACTGCCTCCATCTTCTTCTCTCTCGCTCTCTTTTCGGAAGAGCCACTCCTCACGAAAGATAGTTTCGCACCTATAGTTAATCGATTGATCGGCACCATCCAATCCGCGCAGTTGGGCACTTAACCCTACTCCGTCGCTATGCGAGATCTCGGCCTCCTTCTGGCCATCCTACTCGCGTATTCCTCGAACGCCCAATCAAGGAAAACAATCGCCTGTAGCGAAGGTCACAAACCTACCTACAGCACCGGAGACCCCGGGCAGGAGCACTACGTTCCAATCAACGACGAACATCCATCGCCTAACTGTTCAGAAGTGGAGGCGACTCGGCTTTGTCGTGTTGTAGGCTCACACTGGCTACACTATCTTCTTAACTAGCGCACCTTTAGGCCCACCAGAATGTTTCTTACGCAGTTCTAACCGATGCGCCCATCTACAATCCGGACATCGTATATCCCGAGCGGTCAGCTAACTTCTCCGTGTTCAACTGCACCGAAGGCAAGTGACCATCTGTGGAATCCTGGGAAGGCATTGGTGACCTTCTATAGAATCCAGGATTCCCCTTGTTCCCGGTTTTAAGGCGTTTTTCTTGTCAACAGTTCATTAAATTCCAGGATACGGCCCGGCTGAGAAGTTTGCAGCTAACGCATCTGCTTGGTTCGACATTTTCATTGGCATCGAGGATCAGTTCTGCTTGCCGAAGACCGAGTGGATCCTCAAAGCGAATAGGCGTTGCAAGAAGGTAAGACTCCAGTTAAGGAACACAATGAGTATGTCATCAAGCTTAACAAAAGAGAGACTCTGGATTAGGTACTTAGGAGAGGGGTAGGCTTTTGTTAGGAATAGCAATCCTGAAAGGATCTGGCAGATCCCACCATTGGAAAAGACAATATGGAGGCATCGACCAACTAATTCCAGCCCGCTTCCAAGTACAGCTTTGGAGGAAGATGCCGTAGTTCGAAAGCAGACTACTTCACCGAAGTCTCCTTCTTGTGTGCAAGACGGGACTTGATGGAGGATCCAGGTTGGTTCCCTTCCCTGAGAAGGCTACCTTCCTTTCAGGGTCGCTCATCAAAGCTGAGCTGACCGCCAACGAAGCCCAGTACGCATTGTACATAAAACGGCAAATGGAGATCTTAAGGGAGTTCAGCTATTCCTGGGAACGCCTTCAAGAAGCCAAGGCCAAGGGAGACACCGTTCTGGTGAACACCATAAGGAAGTATGAGCTAGAGACGGCAAAGAATGCTGTGCAGTCGATATACTGTCCATCCTGTGAGCTGGATAACGTCACCAGCCTGGCGAGACCTGTGTACACAGAGGTAAGTCCCATCTCATCGAAAACTATAGTCCCATCATGTCAGCTGCACCACAAAACGAACATTATGTCGTTGGCGTGGACAAGCATTAGTGTAAGATACTTTCTCACCCACACAATGGGTCAAGTCCGCGCGCAGCTTCTGTTCCGCATCGCCGAGATGATGGTGACCGGAGACTTCGAGTCGCACTCTCAGAAGGAGGAGATCGTCGAAGCACTCGAGTCTTTCAACATCGAGCACATAAAGGAAGCTGTAGCTTCCGTTGTATCCATCTTCCCGGAGCTTCTCGACTCGGCTCGTGGGTTTCTTTCCCTGAATCAGAGTCATCAATAGTTGCAGGGACCGACTGGTACCGGTATTGTGTGCACAACACCCTCGGAATGTCGCCAATGCAGATGCAATTCCTGATGAAGCCGAATGCGCATCTGGTCATCATTGAGCGATACCGGAGAATCTTTCAGGAGGGCTGGGCTGCTGACGACAATGACGACGACGACATGGAAGAGGTAGGCATGGAAGAGCTTCCGGCAACCGAGGTTGATTCTTGTAGATCTTCACAATTACCACCTTCTTCTACTTATTGTTCGATCTTCTGCGGATGCCGTGCGTCTACGGACTGGGCTTTCTCCTTGGATTTGCCATCATGCTCGTCGTTGCGAAGTATCGCAAGTGCAGAGAGCACGAAACAGCCGACGATCGGGGACATATGTTGCCTCCTGAGAATTAACTTTGATTTCCTTGTGAGCTCTTTCCTGCACGATGATTGAGTCCTTGCCTTTGTCCGTCGCCACCATTATCACTTCGTAAATGTTTCTGATCTACCACGGGACGGGGTTGGGGTAAACGATGGTGTCATTCATTGGATGGGGCAGCTCACACTATTTGAAGTGTGAAGACCACTACACAGCAGAGCATGTTCATTGAGCCAAGCCCGTGGAAGTTCCAGTGGATCGTCCCGAGCGCAAAAACGAAATAAAACTCCACATCTTAGCGTCTCGAGTGGAACACCGGCCTGAAAAAGCGAGAGCTCTAGCAGAACAGTCCGTTAAACCGGCTGGC
>JADLIF010001097.1:0-17388 GCA_016648015.1 Steinernema khuongi
CTCCTTGTTGAATGCCGAGATTTCCTGTGCTTCCACTTCCTCTGGAGTAAAGTGACTGGAGCTTGGACGAATCAATGCTTCCGTAGCTCCCAAACTTAATCCTCCTCTTGCTGCTGCCTGTAATTGCTCCCGAATACTTGTCGCTTTCTAATTGGGAAGTCTTAGTTCCCAAATATCCACTCTGGTAAGGGTCTGGATTAGAAGCTTCTTCGTCTGAGTTTTGTTGTTTTGCTGAAATACTGCCTCGTAACTCTGATGTCCGACTAGTTCAGAATCACACCTTTTTCCCGCCTATAGACGTCGAGAAGATCTCTTAAATCAGTAGTTAGTCCGCTTGAAAATTTTGCCGCCTGCTGTAAAAAACATTGATACTACTACGTTACTTGTATCTAACCTGGACACTACTTCCTCCAGAACTGACGGAGCCAGCGGAAAGTACGCCCGATTTTGTGGTGATCCTGGCGACAACAGGAAATGACGTTATGAGGGAACCTTGGTTGTATGCCACAGGTACTAAATTGATTTCTGGCTTCACGGTTTAGATGAGTTAGTCCAACCTCTCGTGTTATCCTTAGCTACTTTTATTGGCAGGTCATCGGGTGGTGATGCGTAAACGTAAACAAATAAGAACAGAGCGAACTTAAATGAGTTCATCTGAATACGGTAAAGTTTTAGTTTAATATATCAATAGCCCCATGGCCAGCACGATTCAGGGACATAAGTAAAAACGCGAGCAATGAAAGATTCCTTTAAACAGTCCAAATTTCATAACTCGAACACTTTGAAATGATCGCCAACATGGACATCACCTTTCTGCAATACATGGCAGTAGATGACAGTTGGAAACCGAAGCAATCTTCCTCGCAGACTGTCCGTGAGGCGCAGCCCCTGCGCGCTCATATAGGTGTCCAATGGTGGTGGACGCAAACAAACAAAAGTGACACCACAGAAACGCATTGTCTTCGCGAGCTCCATTGCTTGCTCGCTGTCACTTTCTTCAGTTTCAGCCACTGAGGTTTCCATAACCAGGCGCCTGATCTCCCTGGACATCATGTGGCCTGCTCAAGTGGACAGGTCTGACGCAATTCACCCCATTCACATGAACATTTTGAGCATGTGAAGAACAGTGCGAACAAAGCGACTTGAACCTGAACAGTGAACAGCACTACCTGTGTATGGTCGTTATTTTCTATCTAATAGTTTCAATTTCCATACACGAATAAACAAATGTCACACCAAACAACATCTACAGACCACACCTTTAAGTGTCGCTCATTTTTACCAATTTGTCAGCTGCATTTTCCAAGGTGAAAATAGGCAGGAAGTTGGCATGATCAAATTGAATGACAGCTGCGTTGCCTCAGAAAGCAATTACTTCTTTGTCTTTCTTAAATTGCTTTATCATCCCAATTAGTCTTTACGCCACCAGTCACCTTTGTTTCAATTGTCATGCCGTCGACTTTGTTCGCCGTAGCACATGGAATTGGCATAATCGTCCATCTCTTCTCCTTTACACTCTCCATGCTCCTCATGATCCTCAAGACTCCGAAGTCAGTCGTGCCCTACCGACGCTTTCTAATCAACATTAACTGCTGGTTTCATCTTATGGCCTTCTTCTTATCCACCCTTTCAAGATCTTCTTTTGTGAGCGTGGACGGCACCTTTTGCTTGTACTATGCGCCGAACATATTTGGGGAACTTCCGGTCGCCCTGAACGTCTGCATCGTCACAACTGCCATTTTCAACGCACTCATCGGCCTATTTCTGGCTTTTGCCTTTCTACTGTACCGTAGCTCAAGGCTCTACCAAAAGGACGATAGCAATCCCTCTAAATGGCACACACCTATTGCATGGCTATCGGCGATTCTTCTCCATGGATCGGTCTCCGGTGGCGACATATACCTGGTGCTCCACCAACGCCATCCAGCTCAACCCAAATCATACGATGGACCACATGAACTGTTGTGCATGGCGACAGCAACCAATCAGGAGTGGATCGTGTCGTGGGCAATATATTTCCTCTGTATTTATCTGACGCTTATCACGTTTATAATCGTCTTTTTAGTGGCCATTGTCAGGTACTTGAAAGCCGTCACTATGCATAATAGCAACGCGGTTAAATTGCACAAATTACATCTTCTATCACTCATTCTGATGTCTTGCACACCCATATTCCTCTATGTCATTCCCGCCGGTTTCTTTGTCATCAACTTGGTTATGGGCAATCTGGAAATTGTTGGAACACTGTTCGACATGTTTGTTGTTTTGCTGCCTTTCCAAGCCAGCATCAATAGCGTGATCATTGTTGTTACCGTGAAGCCCTACAGAACGGCTATTTATGAGCTGGCGAAGAGCTTGAAAGCTCGCAAAGTCAGTAACAGCGTTATTGTTTATGTGGTGTCGAAAACGCGCTGAGTTCTTAATGAATTCCTCAGGGACTGGATTTGCGCACAGCTATTCATCTTATTGTTGGCGAATTAATAAATTTTCAATTCTCAAAACACCACACATCATCCAGAGGAAGAAGTTTGCATATCGCTCGGAGTGATTTTTACTGTATTGGGAACCTTATGCTACTCTATTGTTCACTGCCGAGCAAACTGTCATTCTCGTGGTGGGAGCCTTACATTCAAGGAAAGATCGCTGCTAAGATGTTAGTGTGTTTTTGTTGTTTCTGAGGTCACCAGATCGTTCTGCGTCGACCATCGATTCTGACAAAACTGAAACGCAGCAATGCGCCAATTAAAACAACGAAGCAGTCAGTTTTTTTAGCATAACGAGAGTAAGAAGTTCCGCGTCGTCGCGGCACTGAGGCAACCACCTGTTTTGCTTGTTATCCGATAATATCGAGGTCTCCAAAACCCTCAGATCCGAAAAGACCCAGGTCTCCACTACTTCAACCCAATCTATGTAATCTACGAACTGAGAAAAAAACGACTGCAGTAGAACTTTCCCATTTCCAAGCTTGTTCAGCGTTAAATCATCTCACATTCAGATTAAGTGACCATAGATAGTTTCGAGGTCCCTTTGCGATCTTCCTTCGCCGACCTACGATATCCAGTTTCTTATCTGTTCATTATTACTGTCTCCAGAAAGATAGATGTACAACGACACATGGCGAAAGAACTGACCGCGACTGGCGAGCAGTCGCTGACCTGATCTGTGGAGAAGAGATGTGTGAGAGGATGAGCTGCGAGAAGTCAGGCTCGCCGCAGTGTGGCAGGCCACGCGCCACAGCATGACCTCACGAGAGAAGAGATGGACACGAGCCAGAAAAACAAAATCAATATGCACCAAATGCGAGAGGGGCAAGTACAAAATCATAAAGTACACAATTAATGGCGTCAAGGCGCCGCACAATGAATGACAATGAAGGAATACATTATACTTTCACCGGTGCGGAGACACGGAAACTAACAGAAACAAATAAATGTCGGGAAAAGCTAATTTTTCACTGATCTGTTCACTTTATAGAATTTATTGACAGACAAACGTTTAACAATCACTCTTCTTCCTCACCAAACTAGCCACCTTGCTCATGAAGCTCTTCTTCTTCGGCGCGTCCTCGAGATTGGTGCTAGAAGTGTTACTATTCTTGTCACTTTCGCAACTGAAATTATACACATTAAATTCGTCAGTCATCATCAGCCATACCTGTCGTCGCCCATCGCCATAGTCTGCAGAAGTTCTCCAAGGTTCGACGGATCGGACTGCTCCACGTTGCAAGCTATGTCCGGCAGGAGCGCGGCAACTTTTTTGTCAACAAGTTTCCGGCACAGCAAGCATTTCCGGTCACCGCAGTTTTTGAGATGATAAACCATCGTTCTCATCCTCTGACATTCTTCGCTACAATCCGTTTCTTTCTGGCATGAGACCAGATGGGACAGAAGTACGCGTGCACTTTTGCAGCCAGTGTCGCCGCAGCCTCTGCTGCATTCGAGAGCATGAACGATGGTCACCGCTTCTTCTCGAATCTGCGCGAACTGTTCGGATTTGCGATCTTCCGGTAGGCGAAGCCCCTGGCTGCCGGCAAGGTCTGGGTTTCCGAGGGGAGAAGACATAATTCGGTCGTGATGAATGCAATCCAACTGTTTGGCGAGGCAAGAACTGCGCGGGGCGCCGCCTTTATATGCGGCGGCTGTGGCGCGGAGCATCGCATTTATTCACACAAAGCGGTGCGTCGAGGACCAAATTATCGATTGATTAGCGCCAAGCGCAGGGGACTGACCGTCGGTCCAATGTGGCTTAAGCGTGGTGCAGCTCCGCGCCTTGATTTTGGCTATAGGCCTACACACATTTTCCATATGTCATGCAAGTATGACCACAAACATAGCAGATTCCATAATGTGGTGTCCAACGCCACAAATCTCTCTTGTTAGAATTTTAAAAGCAATGCCTTACGCCAGCAATTTCACACTAGTAAATCGATCAATACTGATCTTTGATCTCTGACCCAAAGAAGACTGGAGCAATTCCCACAACTACATAAAAGGACTTCAGACCATTTTTAAGATAAATTGCAAACCCTGCGGCTATAGCGGTCCTGTACCGCAAATGTTTTGATCTAATTTCTGTCGTCATCATCGGAATCGAACTGCAAGCGTTACCAGGAAAAGCTGCCACTTGAAGCAGGTTTGAACCTTTCTGGAGCTCCTAAGGCACGCCAAGATGTACATTCAGGCAAACAAGGCAGATGTAAGGTCGTATCTGCGCCATATCAGTTTTTCTTCATTCGCAAACAGTGATAGGAACGAGTATCGAGCTCGTCTAGTTTCATGAAAACTAGCATGCTCGAGCTGGAGCTCGTTTCCTCTGGAGCAAACGGCCATGCTCATACACGAGTTCTTTTAGATCTTGGACCAGTTGCCATCACTGGTCACGAATATTACGAAAATAGAGTATATATATTTCTAACATTGAATTGGGTAACCAATGCAACGAATTTGCAATTTCGGCCATCTACATAAAACCGGATTTTTTATGCCAGGGATGCAATTTCCTGGTGAAACGCACAAACAGTGCCACATAAAGTCTCTTTCGATTTCTATGCAAATCCGTGATTTTCGCCCTGTCAACAACCCGGATCACGAAAGCGACTGCCAGAGGGTCCTTTTCACACTTTCCACCAAAACCAAATGCGTGCTCCTCTCCTACTTCTTCTGCTCGCGGTGCTTGCCATTTATGTGGCTTCGGAGGACGTCCGTCAAAGGACGGATGAAAAGGCCCAAGAACATAAAAAAGAAAAGGTCGGTTTCCTCTTAACCTTTTGTACTCATCCCTTCTATAGGACATCAGTAGTTCGGAAGAGGCGCTCAACGAAGACGGCCAAGTTGAAGAAGGTGTTTCGAAAATATATTTCTCCGTCCATTGTTTTTGTTTCAGCTGAGGAAGGCGATGAAGAGTCTGACGATCCACAACCAATAAAGCCGGAAAGTCAGCTGAACTTCCTAGGCCCACCGAACAATGTGGTATTGACCCCTGATTTGACTGAGAAGATAAAACAGGCGGAACAACTTCTGCAGGCTGTACAGATGCTTCAGAAGCAAATAGAAGAGAAAAAGCTTAAACAAGGTAAATTTGTCAAAGCAGCATTAAAGGAACGAATTTTCAGAGCTTTGAATGTCCCACAACGACATCATAAGTTACACTGTAATAAATATTTATTTGGACAATTAAATTCAAACTTTGGGTTATGCCTTTCTACGTTTTGGGGGCACTACAATTTCCTCAATTTCCTGGACGTTGGCAAAGCGCTTGAGATCTGGATCCTCACATGGCACGGGTTTGATTCTGAAGGTTGCTACATGATTTTCATAGTGACAAGAGCGAACATACCCCGCAGCGTTCTTAGCATCCTCCTCGTCGTCCAACTCCACCACTTCGACGTATTGATCCCTTTCCAAGTCGAACAGGTCCTCCACATCCATGCCGATCATCGACGCGATTCGTGCCGGGTCCGCATCCCGAATCGTGGATTCCAGTTTAGGGAGCATTTCTACGACGTCGCCATCGACTATCCCTTTGCATAGCTTGCATTTCCTGGAGGTACAGTTACAAGCGTGGAGAATGGCCACGCGCAGGCGATAACAATCCCTGAATTTGTAGCATTGAGATCCGTTGTGGCAGTCGACAACGTGGTGGAGAAGCCCGCGTAAGTCGTTACATTCTACGATCCGACAGCCAGTACATTTACAGGCGTGGATGATCATCCTTAGGTTTCCCCTGTAAGACGTCAGACGCTTCTCGGAACCCATCGCGTAATTGAAAATGATAGGAGTGAGAAACTTGAAGGCTGAATTTGATGAAAGTGTAAACATATAGGTGCGTCATAAAAATTAGTGCGAAAATGCTTAGTGCATCGCTTTGCAGGGACTTCCAGTTGAACACCGTAACTCAACAGCAGGTGCTTTCCTAGGAGACTTGTTGAATTCAATGCATTGCATTTTTACTCTGGTTCATAATACAAGAAGACATCGTGGCAGAAATGATGTCAATAGTTATTTCCATCTGTGGAGCATTAGTTCCGTAGATTGCTTAGGCCAACACGATTTCTTAGGAACACATAAACGATTCTGTTTGAGCTTAAGACCGATTGCTTTCTAGAGGGCGGGAAGAGCGGTGCATCATCTTTATTCTTTCGAGTGATGGACGATTTGCACCGAAAACCGGACCATTTGCACCCGCATTGTGTGTTGCTTTTCAGAACATGTATTATATAACCGAAGTCTCTTGACACACCAGAATACTCAGCTTAGGCCTGCAAATATTCCTGAGGTTTGGCTACAAAAGAAGCGCGCTTCGGACTGGCATTCGGCTTTGGACATGCGCTCGGTTTAGGCCTAGCAATCGTCATACCGTCCACGGGGGCGAATCGCCCGTTTTTGGGTGTAAATGGTCCGCGGGTGCAAACCGTCTGGGCGTCCTTTTTTTCCCAGCCGTTAAATGGAATATAATTGTAGCGATCGGAACCCCCGATCACTTTTTTTTGTAGGCTTCTATTTGAATCTGCCACACGATCTCCAATGTGATGAAAGAGGCAGCATAATGCGTTTTCCTGTTTACGCGGACTGTTCAACACTCTCAAATACATCAAGAAAGTAGCCTTTTTAAAAAGTCACATCTATTTATTTGCTTACACATGTATCTGCATAAGTTCCACAATAAAGCCAAAATATCTATCTGTCCCAAATACACGTTTCAATCTAAGCCACGTAAATATATGGTTCTTCAAATCAATCCGACCATTTACACTTTAGTCAACCTCCTCGACAGTCGGTCCACCAGGCCCATAGCCACGCGTGGCCTGTTGAGCGCACGACTCGGATCCGGGCTGGTGCAGTTTCGTCATAATGCGCGAGCAGACGTTCTGAGCCTCTTTGAGGTGGTAGTCGCACTCAGCTTTACTGGCCAACTGATTGCTTTCAATCCAACGCAGCGTGTCCTCGCACATGTTCTCCGCGGCCCGACGATCCTCTGCCGAGAGATTGTGTCCGTACTCGTTGACAGCTTGACGCACCTGCAAAGTATCCAACCAAGGTTGACAGTCACATCCAGTGTCATTTTCCTACCTGGAAGATGTATGCTTCCAGCTGATTACGCGCTTCAATGCGCTCACGGTGCATCTGATCCTCCTTCTCGTAGGTCTTCGCTTCGCTAATCATGCGCTCGATTTCGGCCTTATCCAGTCGACCCTTCTCGTTCTTAATTTGGATGCGTTCCGACTTTCCAGTCGACTTGTCGGCCGCCGTGACGTGTAGAATCCCGTTGGCGTCGATGTCAAAAGTGACCTCAATTTGAGGGACTCCGCGGGGAGCCGGAGGGATTCCCATAAGATCAAACGTGCCAAGTTTGTTGTTGTCCTTTGTGCAGGCGCGCTCTCCCTCAAAGACCTGGAGCAACGCTTGCTTCTATCACAGTAAGCGTATCAATACGGTACCTGAATGCTGACGCCGGGCTGGTTATCCGAATAAGTAGTGAACGTCTTCGTAGCCTTGGCCGGAATTCGCGTGTTGCGATCGATGATGTTCGTCATCATGGCACCAACTGTTTCAATTCCAAGCGAGAGCGGAGCCACGTCGACAAGAAGCACGTCCTTGACCGTCTTATCTCGAACTCCAGAGAGAATAGCCGCTTGGATAGTGGCTCCATAAGCCACTGCTTCATCTGGATTAATCGAACAGTTCAGGTCACGTCCGTGGAAGAAGTCCTTCAAAAGTTTCTGTATCTTCGGGATCCTCGTGGATCCTCCCACAAGAACGACGTCGCTGATGTCGTTCTTGCTCAGTTTCGCGTCGTTCAGAGCCTTCTCCACTGGCTGCAGAGTGCCACGGAAGAGGTCCGCGTTTAGTTCTTCAAAGCGAGCGCGTGAGATGTGCGTGTAGAAGTCGTAGCCATCGCAGAGGCTGTCGATCTCGATCTGTGCGTCAGTGGAGCTTGAAAGAGTACGCTTGGCACGTTCGCAGGACGTGCGCAATCTTCGGAGCGCGCGGTTGTTTTTGCTGATGTCCTTTCCATATTTTCGGTGGAACTCCTTGACAAAGTGATCCACGAGGCGCTCGTCGAAGTCCTCGCCTCCCAAGTGGGTGTTTCCGGATGTGGATAAGACCTAAAATGTGTAGATTGACATTTTCGGAAGCATGAAGAACTGATCCAAAGCTATTACATCTTCTGACTTCAGCTAGATTTTGATGAACTGATAGAGATAAAAGTAGTCACAGTACCATGCCCTATAATATCACATTTTTTCCCATTGATTTTAAAGTAGCCGCCTTCTCAGAATGGAAAAACTCAACTAGCGAGAGGCGAAAAATGAGTGATTAAATGTCTTGTTACCTCAAAAAGTGATCCTTCCGCAATGCTCAAGATCGAAACATCAAACGTTCCACCGCCGAGGTCATAGATCAGCACGTTCTTCTCGCCCTTCAGCTCATTGTCCAAACCATAAGCCAAAGCAGCAGCTGTCGGTTCGTTGATGATGCGCATGACATTCAGTCCGGCGATCTTCCCGGCGTCCTTTGTAGCTTGACGCTGATTGTCGTTGAAGTAGGCCGGTACAGTGATTACGGCGTCCTTGACCGGGTGGCCCAGGTACGCTTCGGCGGTTTCCTTCATTTTCGTTAGCACCATGGAGCTTATCTCTTCTGGAGTGAAGCGCTTCTTCTCGCCCTTGTACTCGACTTCAATCATCGGCTTTCCGTTTCCAGCGTCGAACACACGGAACGGCCAGTGCTTCATGTCGTTCTGCACGGTCACTTCCTCCATTTTTCGTCCAATCAGGCGCTTAGCGTCAAACACTGAGTTTTCTGGATTTCGAGCCATCTGAATTGCTTATTTTCGCTTTTACAGGACACGCTATGAGATCTAAGTACCTGATCCTTAGCGGGATCTCCTATGAGGCGCTCAGTTTCTGTAAAAGCGACATAGGACGGTGTCGTTTTGTTTCCTTGATCATTTGCAACGATCTCCACTCGGCCATGTTGGTAAACTCCAACACAGCTGTAAGTGGTTCCCAAATCAATTCCAATTGCTTTGCAGCTTGACATGTTTGTGGAAAACTGAAAAACGACAGCAAATTTCAAGGCCAAAAATCGCGTGCGCATATGTTATTCAAAAACAGCCGATGTTTACACCGCGAGGTCGAAGAACAACGCGTTTGCGCTGTCACAAGACGATAATCTTATACGTGACAAACGGAAGGAACATAAAAAAAATTGCCCTTTTCCAAAAATATCCAAAAATATGCCAAGATGTTACATAGCCCATTCCGAATAATTGGGTTTTTCACGCCGATAACTCCGAAATCGGTCCGGGTTCCGAGCCTACCGAGAACTCCGTGCCACCAATGGGCCTGATCGCGGTCAGAACCACAACGGGGACGTGACTTTGCTCTGGACACGGGAGAACCCGAAACTAGAGCCCAACGGCACACTCAGGAATCGACGAACCCCTCTCTGCTCCACCCCCTTTAGCGAGGCGAGTTGTTGTTGCTCACATGTTGTGTGCCGTGGAAGGTTCTGGAAGGGCTGAGGGTGCTAAAAATAGAGTATCGACAAGGGCGTGTTGACAAGACAGGAACGTTTCAAAAAACGGGGACAAGGGGGCGGCTTTCCTTGAACGGGCGAGAAATGTACGCAGTTAGCTACCGGGTGTAACACCCTTGAGTGAGCTCTTCCCACTGCAAGAATTCTGCAATTTTCTGTCTATGAAGCAGCAAGGTAGCAGATCGTTTGCTCACAACGGAAGGGACCAAAAAGCGAGATTTGTTGACGTAGAACAGTAGGGAACATTCTAGAAACGTCTAGAAGCACTTAGAAGAAGTTCAATAAACATTTTGGCGACAGATTATCCTTCTTGTTAAGGGCACAGGGATGTCATGATAAAGGGATTTGGCCAGTTTTTTAGTGATTGAAGTTGTAGTAAAATCTGCGATCCAGAATATAATGTCTCGACACTATTTGCATTGATTAGGTAGGTTGCAATATCTGGATCTCAAAACCTTTGTTCTCTACCAATCATATGATTTCTCTCCTAGAAAGGAATAGAACCCTTGGAGCCGTAGTTCCACTACCGCCAGCATGAAGAGAATCTCCACCACTTCAGTTCTACGGCTTCGGCGCGGCTCTTCGTTTACCACCGAAACAATGGTGTCGCCCCATGGTCCGATAGCTCAACTCGAAGCACTTGAATATCCCGATGTGCCGCTCGATACTTTCCGCAACGGTTATTAAGCGTTCCTCCCTAGTCGAAGACTCGAAAGTATCGAAAACGAATGTGCATCAAGTCAGTGCCCTGCATTGTCTTCTTCGAGCCACCATATAACTGTAGAAAATGCTGTGTGAACCAGGTCCTAGAGATCGTCGTGAAAAAACAAAGCGGCGAGAATGATCTCATCAGCCGTATCCATGATACTAGACACAGTCTGGCATACAACATTCCGCGATGTGTATGTCATCGATAAAACAGTTGTGTCACACATAGGCTGCAATTAGCTTAAACAGCTGCTGCAGCAAACATATCATATGGTCGTTGCAAAACAAATGACATTCGGAACTGTGGCGTGTGTCGGGCCGGAACATGTCGCCCGTCCTGCTACCCAACATTGCGGCAGATCATTCGAAATACGCAGTTCGAAAGGATTGAGGAGCGCAATTCTTTTCCTGCATAGTCACTCATAATTTTCATTTGTAAATGCTTTTCCTCAACGGCGCCAGAACCGCACAGCATACGTGTACACCTAGGTGTTTGTTTGTCAGGCGCACTACCCCCCGTTTAAAGAATTTTTCCAAAGATTGGCGAAGTGCAGCTCGAAGTATTCAGTGATTTCGTGTATAATCAAACAAAGTCTGTATAACGAGCGTTATCAATCCAACCGAGAACCCCAGAAAATGAGGGAACACTACTGACCATCTAGCATTGGTCAGTAGGTCAGTCCCGGCCTAGCATTTCTGCGATTGGCGTGTGGCTTGTCGTTGTCGACTTGAAACATTGACAAAATGTCATGGAAAAATGTAAAACTTTAATAAATGCCCAAATCACATAAATCTTCCAAACTATGCATCTTTCAATGGCAAATGTCGAAGAGCACAACATGTCGTGTAACGAGGTCGCGGGTGATGTGCCGCACGAATTGTTTTGCAAGCTACTCGCCTCAAAGAATTTTCATTGATGTTTCGTGTGTTGCTGTATTGTAATTGTATTCTTAACGATAATTAGCGATAAACAAAGGAATTTGTGGAGGTGCTGTGCACTAGGACTTGTTCCTTTTATTCCGCCATTCTGTCCCAAGATTTTAGTCTCCGTCGTTCTTAGTTTAATTGGTCAAATTTATATCTGTCCAACTCATGTCATTCTATTGTGCATGTCGATCTTCGGTCCGTCTTCGGACACCTTCATAACTTTAAAAACAACACACAAGCCAAGGGGAGGTATTAAGACTGAAGCCATTTACCGGCTATTTGTTCCGTATATCTTTCTTATCGACAAATCTACATACAAAGGAATAGCTTAAGATATCAACCCACAATTTAGCAATATCCGAGCGTAGCCAAATGTCTTCACACTGTTTATTTTACGCTTATGCGCCGAACCCAAATGCAGCCAAGCGCTCTGTGCGCGACTGCTCCGTCCACTACCCCACATTGAAACGGACTGTCAAGCAATTATCCGAATTGATGCCGCTAGAGAAGTGCCCGTCCTTCACTCATGAATGAGGTAATAAAACAGGGAACATAAAATTGTTGCGCAATTTGTCACTGCCTCGCGGACATATAATTATCCGTGCTAGTAAAATCGCCGCGGATCGCGGCCGGACCTGTTCCACATTGTACTTTATTCGTCAGCTGACCATGTACAATACAGATGTGCGGATGGGGATATCTTCAAAACATCGCCGACCGATCAAAGACGCCTGTTTTGCATGAGAAAGAAACTGGTTCCCATTTGGTGTTCGCCTTGTGAGTCATGTGTGACAAAGAAGGGCTCACAGTTCAAAATCGCTGCGATTATCGGGTCATGGTCGAGAAGCTTCGGGTCACACACACGCTGTCGTTGTTTGCTGAAAGTGCAGTCCAAACTTCGGCCTCGGACTGGGTGCGAAAGGTCGGGAATTTACGAGAAAAGCTTTGTGCAAATAGACGAAGTTTCAAGAAGGCTTCTTCTCGGAGCGTCCAGAGCTTGTTCAAACACAATCGCGATTCGTGTTTTCGTCTTACAACGCTAAATGTCAATGTTCTTTTCTCTGGACCGAATAAATTGTTCCTCCTTTTTACGATCGCAAAAACATCCACATTGTGGACGAATGGGTCGGAGAAAGCCGTACTTTGTTTGATCAGGACAACAGTTGACTCTTATTGACAAATCCATTATGATTGTTTGCGCTCACATGATCAGATGAGGGTGACTTGAACAGATGGACAAATATGGAAGTTGTATATAAGGGTCTAGATGTGCTTGGTTTGAACGCGGAGCGACTGCTTACGTCAGAAAATATTGTTTATATTATAATGTATTTTGTAAAATTTTGCTATGCACGGGAAAGACAATGTACTTTAATGATCCTTATAACTATAGCGAAGCTGTTCGTTATGTCGCCAATGGTGCTTGGTTCTTTTATCTAAAATAGTCACTTAAGATTGGGATGTGTTTAAATCATCGTGCACAACTTCGGTCCTTTATGCATTCTTCAACATAGCGAGCAGCTGTTTAAATGACTTCCCTGGGAACAATGATTAAATGACTCATCGTGCTTTGAATAGAATGAATCATGATAATCTGCATGATTCATTGCACGGTCGATAGACTACTGTGCACGATTACCGTGACATACCGTATTCATTCTACCGAAATTTTGGTTTTTTGATGTTTTAGTCAAGTATGCTTTGAATCAAGATGTTTTGGTGCTGTGAGCTACTGCTTTGTTTGATGTAAACACGACGGAGGGGCAGTTGCTTGGTACTTGGCTATAAAATCTTCGGTTAAAAGCCGGTAGTGATTCAGTGCTGCTCATCACCTCGGTCGAGTGTTTAACTTAACGATTTGAACTGCAACAGCTGTTTTATTATTCAGTAGCCCAAGCAGGCCGACCAAAGGACTCACTGTTATCTCTCTGATTCACCGAAAGATAAACTAGTGACTGTTTACGCTTTTTACGCTTACTATGACAGTGTCAAGTATTACGGGGTGTTTTGACCTAGTTGGCTACTGTTTTGCCTAATGACAACAACTCTCCGGTAAACTGCTTGGTACCCGGCTGTAAAGTGGTGGTTTAGAACGCCAATCACCTTCTCAACCTGGATTATGTGTAGTATTTTGTGACCTCAATAAATTGTATGGTCGTATGTATTGTACATATGATCACTAGCAGAGAACCCGGTTCAGTCACAGAACGACCTCCAAACCGAATCACACGGTTCGATTTCAATTTACCATCAAAACTTAAGGATGAGCCTGGAGTAGCTGGATTTTCGAGCCGAGCCTTGACTCGGGTTCAAGTTCACACAGGATGCAAGGATTACTGTTTATTGGACACTGTTACTTACAGTAGTATTACCAAGTCAATCAAAAATTGGCATAAAGTACATCAATCCCCAGTCAGATGTGAGGTCTCTGGCTATATTCCATTCATGTCACACTAATCCGATAATTCGGATGCACTTGCACCGCGATGATCTTTCTATGCTTTCGATAACGGATTGCGTATTTCCTCAACCCCATGATCATCCAAACAATAGCTTCCTTAAACCAGATCCGTTCATCTATCCCCTCCAGAACCTTCGGATGTCTTCCATCAACCCAGGCAAAATGAGACCTGAATGAGTTGTTTTGTCGATATCCCTCTCACGACAGCATCCCACCGGACGCTCCTCGCATGCACACTTCCTTCTCGCTCCGCCCAGCGCGGACTGTTCTAGAAATCTCGGTCACGGTGAGATTGATGGTCGCAGCGTGAATCACCGCAACCCAGCGGCGCTGTTTATAAAGCGCCTCCGTTGACTTTCGGCATCTCACCCGAGTCGAGTTCGCCGAAAAAACTAGTTCCTTTCCCTTACTGCCAGAAAGACGGTTTTACCCAAACGTTCCCTGTTCCAGGCTATTACACAACGATGAAGTGTGCTGTGCTCTTGTGCCTGGCGGCCGTCGCCGTTGCCGGCCCCGTCAAGAGATTCGCCGGATTCGGCGCTCTGAGCGGGCTCTCCACAATCGGGGGCAACCTTGGATGCGTTGTTACCGTAAGCGGAATCTAGAAAATTGCTAGATTAACAGATCTTTTTGAGGGTAACAAACTATTTGTCAACGGCCTCTACACGAAGGAGTTGAGCGTTGCCGAACAGCAGGAATTCGAAACATATGAGCAACAGATTAAGGACTTCAAACAGGTAAGTAGAGTTGACATATTGTGGTTGAGGTGCCAGAAAGAGAGGTGACTGGGACAGGTTTCCGTTTGCAATTGGTGTTTTTGCGGTGATATATGCGAATTATTACGGTACTTGTTTTGCTCTCGGACTTGTTTTTCAATCTAAAGTGGGTTGCAAGTCCCGGGCTCAGATCGTGAGCTGGATCAACTTATCCGGGAAAGGATACCTATCCCACAAAGGGAAGACAATCCTGAGACTGTAGCCTGACCCAAAGTAGTGTCTATGCTCCTTTTAACAATCTAAATAATCGCATTTAAGCGCGTCAAGGAAGTCCTCGAAGAGAAGCGCAAGAACGCCGGAAAGGCCGTTGCTACGGCTGCCGAAAAAACTGTCAAGAAGTCCGACCTTCCCGAACCCCCAGCCAAGCCCAGCTTCTGCTCTGAGAAGGACACCACACAGTATATCTTTGACGGATGCAAGGTCCAGGTAGGCACCGCATTACCCTCGTTAGCAATCGTATTTATCCAATTATATTCAGCACAACAAGGTCTACATTGGAAACACGTACGCCCGCGACCTGAGCTCCGATGAAGTGACTCAACTCAAAGAGTTCGACGAGAAGATGACCCAGTATCAGAAGTATCTGAACAGCAACATCCAGTCGGTCAGTGAGCGTGAAATTGGGTCGTCACGGTTGTCAACTCACCGTGACATGCATTTCGAACTGCCTGTGGATGACCTAATTCATGTTGTTGTTTCAGCAAGTCGAGGAACTCTTCGGAAAACACTTCAGCGGACTTTTCAACCGCGCCAACGTCCGCAAACACTCCCGTGACGAGTCCACCACTCCCGCTCCGGATTCCACCACCGAGGCCCCTCAGGAGGCTCCAGTTGCTCCCAACTTCTGCACTACCATCTTCTAAGAAGTGTGACCCAGCGTTTGAGACGCTATAATATGTAATAATATTTTGGATGTAGATCGTTGCAAGCGCATAAATCTATAAAAACAGCTGTCGTCTCGCCGGGAAACGGTAAGACATACACAACAATAGAATCGTTAATCTATGGGTGAGGAAAGGTGAGGGTACGGGCGAACATTGATTTCAAAACAAGGAAGCTGCAAGCAGATAAATACTCATTTATGTGATCTTAAGAGGTGTTTACGAGGTAGTCACCTAAGAGGTAGTTCCATTCGTGTAATCCCTGTGTAATCCGGTCGCCTGCGGGTCCCACCGCGACCGGCCTGGGGATCGGTTCATTGTTGTTTTGTATTTTAGGCCGCGTCGGTGAGAGCGTCCATGGGGGTGGTTTGGTTGTTGTTGTTGGGCCGAACGGCCATATTTGATACGGGTTAATAAAAGGTTCTGCTATAACCGTTGCCCTGTGTCACTACACTGCAATCCGCGTGTTCGATAAGGTTGGAGCTCTCCTAAGAGGCCAACATTACATTGGTGCCCCGAGTCTTGTGGAACGGATCGAAACCCGTCCGAACTACACCTTCAGAGTGAGACTGTTTTCGTGTCTCTGCGTCGTTAGTGTCCGTGTACGTCGTGCTGCAGCAGCTCCAGCGGGTTTCAGCGATCCTCTGCGGTCCATACACCCCTAGCAGCTCGGTCAGCTACGTCCCCACTATTATTTGTGACGTGCGTCGTGTGGCAGCGATTCCAGCGAGCTCAGCGGTCCTCTGCGATCCTTACGCTCCCCAGCAGTCCCGTCCACCGCGTCGTCTTTTGTGTTTGGCTTGGTAGACCCGTGTTGCAGCGGCCTCAGCGGATTCAGCGGTCCTTTGCGATCCTAACATCCCCAGCGCCTTGTCAACCACGTCCATCATGCCCTTAGATCGCACCCCTCCTCGTCAAGCTAAGGTGGATGCGCAACGACGAATCGCTCAGATTCAGAAAGAGCAGGAAAGTAACCAGCAGTGGAACGAGTCCAACATGCCACGCAATGCGGAGAATGGAAGTGTAGAGTGTCTAGAAGAGATCGCTCGTCAGCCAGGACTGAATGAATCTGCCAACAACAGTGCGATCAACAAGCTCCAAGAAGATGTAGCCAACTTGACAGCCTTGGTGAAACAGTTGGTGGTGAGTCAGCAGCATCACAACCATTCCCGGATTTCAAACATCACTGGTGATGAAGAAGACAGTCGCAGTATTCGTGGAGTGGACGTTACCCGTGGTTCGAACAGACGACAACGGCCTCCAGCGTTCTATAGCAGTACGCCAAGAGAGTCCTTCACGTCTCATCGCTCGTCGTTCCACCGTGGCCAATCCTCCAACAGAGGCGTCACTCCACATCGCTCCCTGACCGGACCTCCTTCACAAGATCATATAGCTGAGATTCTGAAGCTACAGCGAGACAGTGCCCGTCGAGAAGAACTGAAAGGCCTGGAGCCTCTTACAGGATTCGAAGGACAAGATGCGCTGAACGATTTCTTCCGAGGTTTCGAAGAAATAGTGCAAGGTTGCGATTTCAAAGATCGTGTCAAACTTTTGCGCAGTAGATGTAGAGAGCGAGCCAAACGGCTCATAGAGGA
>JADLIF010001098.1:0-24721 GCA_016648015.1 Steinernema khuongi
ATTCCACGCACACTACCGTTATTTTGTGCGCTCTTTCGAATGGTGTGCACCGCATTTCTCGAAAGTTTGTCAGCGCTGAGAACGGCCGGAAAAAGCAGGTGGCTCTATCATTATGAGACACACTGTACACCACATGATTACCGCTCCTTTACGTTTCGCAATCGGACTTACCATCGCTGTCATTCAAAAGCAAAAGTTTTTTTGTTCCGTAGGTAAGAAATTTTGAGTTAGGGCCGCTCTCGCTATGTGCGCTGTAATACTTGTACCTAGCACTATCATTCACACCAGATTTTGTTAAAATCCCGGACGGACACTTGGGAATGTTTACATGTGAGGTGCAAGGGATATATCTGGGTCTGCTCCACCTTACAAAAATACTAAGAAAACTTCTTGCAAACCTTCCCCATTGATTCTTCAAACGCTCAAAAATAATTTGAAGTCATAATTAGTTAAATTTGAGAAGGATGTCCAGATTCATGGCAAAGATATCCAGAATCTCTTCTTCGCTATTTCAGCAAAACACAGCTTTTACGCAACAGCGAGATTCCGCAGTGTCAATGCGGTTTGTATCATTAACTTATTTTTTCTCCAGTGGTAGCATAAAGCTGTAGCATTTTTTGAATTTTATGGGGTTTGAGAAACCTTTATTGCATGTACGAATTTGGTGACGTTCTGCACAATCAATTCCTTTTTCTTCAGTGTCATATGGCCCTGGCCGAGGCCAAGCCAAGTGGCTACTTGTTAGCATGACACCCCAGGGGGAGGTGGCAGGTTCGATCCCCGGCCGAGGCACTCAACTTTGAAAGAGTCCCACCAAGCGATCATTGCCTAGTTCTGGATGTCCCCGGCTCCTAGAAAAGCTAGGAGCCCTTGGATACCGTAGTTCCACCATCTTCAACCAAAATACGCTCAGCACTTCAAGTTCTTCAACGAGGATCCGTCAATCACGAATGCTCGAAACACTCCACCAGAAATATCAAATTGTGTGTCTGTCCGTGTTGTATATGTATATGGTGTCTCGCGCGGAGTAATACCGCAGATTCGAAAAATAAAATCAAAAAAATTCAGTGTCATATTTGTCCCAGTGACCACATTTTGACAGAAGCAGTGATCGCCTAGTATTATGTATTCATTGAGGTTTTTTTCTTCCTCAACAGTCGCTTATCACACACTTCACATCGAACAACCATAATTTTACGACCAATCTGTGTACACAGTGCACAGTGGTGCCCGTTTACCGTTTACGACTGCTGCGTTGCAACAAATTAAGAACAAGCACTCACTGGAAGGAAACGGTGACGCAGCCAAAATAACCTTTTCAATATACAAGTTGATTCAAAAGCAGACCTTGGTAGAAAATCCAAGTTGTCAGAAAGTATTAAGCTCATATAAGAAGCTCGTATGCAAAATTGCATTCTAATAGTGCCACTGGTTACTGTAAAATGGGGTCATTGGGACAAATATGAAACTGAAGAAGAAAGAATTGATTTTCCAGAACTACGCCAAATTTGCGATTGCTCACTAGTTTCCCCAAGATACAACTAAACATATTGTGTTTCATAGAGTCGGTATTCTGTCGACAAGGACCATTGTGCCGATCATAAATAGTCCTAATAGTTTTTAAAACAGAAATCCGACTCAATTATGGGTTTACTTGATGGAAGAAGCGCTAATTCCATTTCCACTTGCTATTAAGCTTGCTGCAAGAATACGTGGCAGATACCCTTGTAGATAGTTTAACAATTGATAAAAAATTAATCAAGTTATCGCGGAGCGAGAAGATTCAGTCGCTCGCGAGTGAAACTCAACCGAAGAATTGGTCCCGCCACGAAGGGATTGTAGGCCCTAGAGAAAACCGCCGTCGGAAACGAACGGCATCTGATCTAGGAGCATCAGATCTTTGTGCTTCAGATCTTGCTGCATCCAGAGACCTTAGGGCGACGGAACGCTGTGGGCCGATAGAGGCTCGGACAGACCGTCATCTTCTGCCAGACCCGTGGACGGAACTCTGTAAGCCCACAGAGGCTTGGACAGGCCGTCATCTACTGCCAGACCCTTTGGAACCTCCTGCGCCTTGCACGGCCAGGTTGAACGCTCCCGGTGATTGAGCTGCGCCTGGCACTCCTCCGGTGACGCGTATTGTGGAAATTGATTAACCCTGTTTTGTATTTGTTTTTGATAAAGTTCTAACACAGTTGGAACTCGCATTTCGTGTCTCAACCGCGTGGCCGTCGGATCTACTGGAAGACCGACGTAGGGCGAGCAGACCTGGGAGATAGACGGTGCGACTGGCAGCCGTCTCTCCAAAATACAAGTGTTTACTAAAGTGTGTTGCAATATTGCAACTGATGCTTTAAGAGCTAGTGTAATAATCATCAGAAAAGAAAAAAGACCTCTGGGAAACCATTATATACATAAGAACCAAAAGCATCATCGATCGGTCTTGAGATTAAATTCTATTGGTATCGCTGAAAATGTTTTGAACAACAACATATTCCGTAACTCACCTTTTATTTGCATTCCCTCTCACCATATTCCCTGTGCGATCCCTAATTGCCACGAGAGTGACCCGAAGCTAACGATTCCCTCCCGCGTTGCTGCAGTCGTGAGGTCGCCAGGCGCTATGATCGATTAATTAGTGTAAGAAGATTTACAAGGGCTCGTTATTCACCAACACAAAACACATCAACAGTTCCGTGCCAGAGTGACAAATTGGCGCACAGCCGCTGGGCGCTTGTTCGAGAGGTAACGATGTTTATAGAGGATTAACAGATTAAAAGATTAACACAATGACGGGGAAATCGGATATACTGGAATGGCACAGGGTCGACTGATAGTCTGTTCTAGAAACAAGTTCTACCATACAAAACAAGTTCTATTGATGTATTTCTATGTTTTCTTTCGACATTTTTTTCACGCTTTGAAACTAACTAAGTAAAAAAATGCTTGGGATACTAAGTTTTTGTGTCAATAGAGCATTTTGTAGCAGTATATCCGTTAGGATCTATTGGAAAGTATAAAAGAAACCGTTAAAACGTTCGCATCGTACTTTTCGCGCGGGTTGTTGTGAGGAGAAGACCACGATAGCATATAACATAGTTCCCACAAAAGTGCAGAATGTACATGTCTTCTGATAGCGCCGTAAAGACCAGCGGCCAGCGACGAGTACAAATCTCAGCAAGCATCCTTGTTCAGGCCTTCAGGTGCATACTGTAATCTATAATCTTCTACCGTAGTCGAGAGTCCATTTGGTCATTGAAAATGGCGACCCCACTCCATTACCATACCTTATTTTTGTCGAACCCAGCAATGCTGTAGCATAGAAAGTCTTTAATCCGTATGATTCGACCGTTTCCTCCGAGTCCCTCATATTGTTCCCCTTGTAAGATGGCGATGGTGGCGCAAGCGTTCTCACCCTGTGCGCGCAATTAGCTCTCCCCCTATCCGCTTACGTTATCATAACAGCCTTCAATCACTCAACCAGTGCTTATCACCGTCGGTGAGCGTCGTCTCTCCACTCGTTCCCCTGGGCGTCGGGCTCTTCGCGGCGACATCAAAAGGCGGCAGCAGCGACGGCGGCAAAAAGAAAGAATAATGTTTGCATATAGGATTAACTCGTCCGACCGATCGCCCGAAGCCGCTCCAAAAAAACAACCGCATAAGCGTCGACGTGAACTCTGCTGCCCTGAGTTACGCCGCTAACTTCTGGCACACGACCGTAACACTTCGTTGCACTAGTGCTTATCAAGTTGTGCCTAGCCATACCAGATACAGGAGCCGATGATCTGTGTCCTTGGAGCATCGTTAATTTTAATTAGTCAATCGTTTTGTGTACGTTGCACGATTTTATCTTATCATCAAGACAATTACAACCAGCATGCTGATCTCAATGTATGGTTTCTATGGTTTTCTCACGCGATAATTGATAGGCTTCTGCTCGGCACAACGTCACGTTTGGGATACGGTAGGGTAACTAAATTAATAAGCGAACATAGTGAAAAGTCTCCAAGTTATATCTTTGTGCTGGAACTGGTCTAGTCTAAAATCTGCAATATAACAGAGAAACTCCGTCCACTTTTTTAACTTCCACTTTGCGCATAAAAGTTCCTGGTAAAGGTCACGTCCTGCATCTAACAGTGAGCTAAAACAAAACGCAAACAGCTATACGAAAGCGTCAGCTTTTTGATTTTAAAGGAAAAAAAACTCTTTTTATATGTAAGCAGATGACAAATAGATCCCATTAAATGCCACTTTTGAATGTCACACTTGTTTGTCGTCGTTCACGGGAGACCCGCTTCTTTTCATCACTAGTACCCATTCATACAATGTCCTCCATAAACTAATATACTTCATTATAAAGATAAAATGGGTACAAAGTGCCTCGCAGTGTACATAAATTCCAAAACTGGAGCACCTTGCAGAGAAGGTGACATTTTGAGGAAGGAGATGGAAACTTTACAGCAGGTATCGCAACACTTGACCTAAATCCGTTGTAAAGGTTGAAATTGTGCATCTAAAAAAAGTGCAACGAGCACATATAGAGATTGCTAATAACAAAAACACTAGACAAAGTGGTCGTCTTCTAGATACTAAATCTAGAAGAGCGGTAGATACTAAATTATATGGACCTCGGAACGCCGATTACAATGCGCAGCTTCATAGGATTCGAACTAAACATACCATTGTCATGGTCATGGTCAACCGATGGCAACCACATTAAAATCTTTCCTTGTCAGTTAATGGATACTAGCTAGTTGATATATGGATCTTCAATATACAATGCGATTGATTTGATACCGTAGAATTCACTCATGTCGAGCCCCCATGAAGCTACACCTTTTTGTATTGCATAAGGGGATGTACTCCGTCATGTTCGGGAGCATCCCGCCGTTCGCTCGCATCGATCTAACCTGTCAAGGGACTATCAAAATTTTGGAAAATCGACGTTGTCATCTCAATGGAGGCACCTTTCAAGGTCATGTGCGTTCGTTTCCTCCAAAGCTGTCAATCACCATTCGACTAAATTGAATTTCTCCACTGCTAGTAAAGAAGTTATTCACACTTACAATGTAAATGTTAGTTATTTCTTGATAACCTCGTTACGTAGTGTAAGTATTGAATGATGTGCTCTCCTACCGCACCTACAGAGCACATAAATCGGTCTACGTCCGGTCAACAGGTCGTAACCGTTTCAAGTGTAATTTGGATATGAACACTTAGGGAAATACAATAGGCGCCGCCAAAGGCAAAAGTGGTCGCCGTGGTAAGCACAACAGGTGACCCCCGCGGTTATGCCTCTTCCAACAGTTGCAGCGTTTGGGAAAGGAGCGAAAATGTTATCGCGCTGCGCGGTTTTACGATCCCACCACTGTGTACACAGATACACTCACAAATTACCGTTTATGGCCATGGAATGCCTGTCGAGAAGACAACGACATGCGACTGCTTCTGCAGTAGGGTCCGCTCGTCGAGATCAAACACCATTTTTTATGTTCCTTTAATTGGAACCACATCATCATTACATATTCTTGGTCGTTTCACCGGTGTCCGTTCGCCGTGATCTTTTGTAACGTGGCGATACACTAGAAAAATATTTGTGCGGTTTCACGGTGCTCTTCCTAGATCAGGATGTAACGGAGGTAGGGGGTAGTAAGACACTGCACCACCTAACATATCGCGCCCTGGAAAATGTAGCACCAAGACATGTTAAGACAAAATAATAGTACCTTCCCCAGTCTTGTCATTTGGTGTGTTACCTAGCCGCAATCGTTCATCTTTTGCGCCCAGTCACCTGTCGTGGCAAAGCTGCTTCTGACCTTTGGCGGCACTTGTTTTACGAGCAGCAAAGCGTTAATCCGCAAATTGGCCCACACATGTTTACAACCGCCACCGGGACGGTGTTGTTTTCGCCTCATATCTCCTCAAATCTTCAATTGGATTATCCGCAATTGTTCGAGTAAACTACCTTGGCTACATCAAAGTTCACAATGCCACAAACAAAACCGGAAATCTACGCTACGATTACTTCTAAAGAAGGACTTCTGGACCTTCGCAAATTTAGAAAGCTTTAAAATCTAGCGCTCTGGCCCTCTTTTTCGATAAGTTGATGATGATGAGTTCTCAATCAAATACATACAGGAACGCACGTAAGCCCATGTATATGTTGTGGTCCCTGCCTTACCGCTTATCAGGCGACAGGGGCGATTTATTATTTTTCCACTTTTGCCAGCGTCGTGTCGCATTAATAAACGTGGACGCGCGCCTCTCGCATCCTATCGGCTCATCTCATCGCCGCGCCAGTCGGCCTTCCATCAATTTTGGAAAAACACAACGCCAACAACTCGTTTACCCTTTGCCAATTAACTTCGACCAAATTTCTGAGATCTTTATCTTATTGCTCCTCTTACTACACGAGCACCACTTCCTCCTCTTTCTCTGTGCACTCTAGGCGAAAGTCAACAGTGGTTATGTCCGTTTTTGTTTCAAAATTGAGTGTTAAGTATAAGAACAGCTAGGTGTCGCTTTTATGTTTAACATAAGAAGGAAAAAAGAAATCCGAAAGATCAAAGTAGGTTTTATACCCAAAAATGTGTACAAAATAGAATGCTGTGAAAAGGACAGAGACAAATAGTGACCCGAGAGGAAGAACATTACTCATTTCGAGAAGAAGAAGCTGTAAAGAATCGTTGTTTCATTGGCGACTAGACGTTTGGGGATGCACAACCAAAGAAGAGATCGCATATTGCTCACATAGTGCGGTAATAAATTAAGGTGACTGGTTGTCGTTGGGACTAGGGGATACGGTAGCCGCCGGAGAGGTCGAAGGCATCGCCGCCGCTGACGAATGTGCGGCCATTGCCGCCAGCAGTCTTTGATGGTCTATGCCCGCGGGGAGGGCCAAGGATAGCGTTGGTGGCGGAAGGGCAACAGAAGCGCCGGAAGTCACGGGCGGAAGCATGAAACCCTGTGGCCCGTAGCGGTAGAGCGACGGTGAAATGAGCGCCGTGGGCATACGGGCAGAGAGCATAGGAGGTCGAGAAAGGACGAACGGCGGATTGGCGAGGAAGGCCGCGTGTGGTGGAAGAAACTGGCCCTGAGGCGCGAAGGGGAGAGCAGAGTATTCATTGTTCGTGGACTGTCTCTTGAATCTAAACAATAATCTATCAACAATGAGAACTCGTGATAGTAATATTTGTGTGAAAAAACAAGCTGACAATCTTGTCATGTTTATTTTCTTAGGATTAAGACTCCCAAGCCATGTCAAATGGAAATTTTAGTTTGTTCTAAACAAGGAGGTTTTGGTGGAATAGTAAAGATTGAAAATTGTAGCTTAAACATTACAATAAACTAGGTTTGGTAAAACAGGTATTAATGCAGGCTAACGTTATAAATTATCGTTGGTTTTATGGGATAAACTGATCATTACTTTTTGTATAAGACCTGGTGCGCACTGATAAGAAGCTTTATTTTTGGAGCCCAAAAATGAAGGTTTGCACAGGGTGGCATAACGTAAAAGAGTGCATACACAAAGGCAAATTGCGTCATTATCGCTTTAATGAGTTGCCTGCAGAAAGATGATTACTTTGAAATTCAATTTACTGTATATGTAGCATATTTCATATAAACCTACCTCTTTCTTCTTCTCAGAAAGCTACCGTTGTCAAACATGTCTTCTGCATTCGGGTCTAAGGACCAATAGTTACCCTTTCCCGGGTTTCCTGGCTCTCTTGGGATCTTGGTGAAGCAGTCGTTTAGACTGAGATTGTGCCTGATTGAGTTTTGCCACGCCGGGAATTTATCCCTGTAGTACTGGAATCGGTTGCAGATGTAATCGCAAATCTGCGACAGCGTTAATTTTTTCTCCGGACTGTTGTAGATGGCCATGGCAATCAGCGCAATGTAGGAGTAGGCCGGCTTTGTCGCTCCAGAGCGTGAGCGGGTACTTGACATGCCTCTCCTAAATGTTTTGTTTTGGTTGGTACTTGTTGACGAAAACATTATTGGGTAAACACGATAAATAAATCAGTGTTTGTTGTCTCTCAACGATTTTAAAATTGTTTTCGTATCAGAGTACGGTAGCACGTAATGGGTAGGCAAATTTAGAAAATGGGCCGGGTAAGCTTTACTTCGTATAGATGCAAAGTCAGAAGAGTGTTTGCATGTTGAAAATCACAAACAAGCCTAGGTTAAAATGACACATTGTTGCTATAAAAATAACACGAAATTAATCCTCATGAGCGTGCGCTAACATTTTTAGCGCCGTTTCCCGAAATACCGTATCCCGATCTTCTTTCGCTTAGCGTGCGTGTCCTAAGTGACCACTTCCAAATCGACTGCAAAAAAAGAAAACATGCGTGACCTCCCTCGTTTCCCGAACGTCTTGATAACCTAATGCGATTACCTCTTTTCAGTGGGGTTACAATCGTCTCCCGAGTCTCCTTCGTCGGAAGTCGCGGGCGACTGCGACGTGCCTGGCGTTGTGTCATCATTGTGCACGGCCGATTTCTCCGCGCTCGGACGCTCCTCGCTACTGTCGTCGACGTCATCACCGCCGCCGTTGCCGATAGGAGCGAGCGAGAGGTCGACAGCTGGCGCCTGCGGCCGTTGGTCCTCCTCGCAGGTCCTTGGCGGCAGTTGATCGTCCGAACTTCGCGACGACGAAGTCGGCGACGAGCTTGACGACGTCGCGTACTCGTCCAGTTTGGCCATCTTGCTTATGGGAGGCGGCGTGGCTGGTGACGTTATGGACACGAGCGCCCGCTTCCGCGATGAAGCGTCCTCGGGCGTCGCCGTCAGTGGACAGAGAATCGAGTCCACCGAGAAGCGCATTTTCCCACTCATATAAAATGATGTTGCTGTGAGATTTTATAGCGAATCGAGTATTCTGCAATGTGCAAAGTGTTTAGTAGCCGTTGCCGTTTAGCCGACGAAAAAATTAAGCACCCTAATGGGTGATCGTTAACACGGACGCGCGTTTAGCGGAAACGATTCCGAAAGCTCGTTTTGATACCGTAGTCGATCCACTGTGCGTCTTTTCGAAGCTAAAGGCGAGGAATGTAAATATAAAGTATGAGGATAAGCTAATCAGTGAGTGGAATTTCTGCTACTTTTGGGTTTACACATATTTTTCTTTCTTTCCGTGATGTTAGTCCACAATGATAATGTTAAGAAAGTGTACCTAGAAGTGACTTAGGCTCTTATTTGCAGTATTTAATGTCCTCAGGGTTAACCTTATCTGCAGTATTCTGCAAGTTTCATTTTAAGTTGAAAACATTATATTTTTTGTAATTAAATTTTTCTTTATACTACAAACGAATCAGGCACATCGAATGCTTATCACACGAATCGCCGCCAAAATGACAAGAACATCGCTGAAGTGATAAAGGGGAAACGTCTATGCCGCGTAAAACATTGTTAGCCTCTCGAGAAGATTAAACATTTTTTTGGTCTAAACAGCAAGGTCTTTGGAATTAGTTGAAACAAAGCGGAAACATCCGAAAATTCTGTTTTAGCAGTCAGAGCGATTTTCGGCCCGTCAGCACATCGCGTCGTTGCAAGGCTTCACCGCAAAATGATTTCTAAAAATATAGCGAACATTTCAAAATTTTCCCTCAAATTTACGATCAATAAACAGAAGCTTCGGTGCATATGAACGCGCCGTTATCACCCCAGAAGTCATAAACGATATCAGTAACGCGCAACAGTGCTCGCCGGATATCAATCCGCATGGTCCAAGTTCCACTTGGACAAATATGTGCGGGCAAACAAACACACGGCTCAAAATCATCAAATTGCATTGTAATCTCTAAATAATAAAACTCGCCATGCGACGGGCGGAGCGCGCGCCCTCTATTGGCGGCAAAGGCGGTTCCACAGTGTCCGCTGAAGTGGCGCGATTGGTCGGCAGCGGCGCCGCCTCCTGCGAGACGAGCAGTAGCGCCGCTCGCCCCGGGGAGTGTTGTTTTAGTTGTGATAACAAATTTTGATTACGGACCGGGACGGGATCGACGCAGATCCTGTCAGCTTCGATTAGGCGTTCGGGATGAACGACGGGAGCAGAGCACGTATAGCTGCTCGTAACAAAGAGATGGACGAGATGAGCACGTGCAAGATACGGTATGCGCGGACGAACGGAGATTGTGTGCGGTGGAGGGCGACATCTGTTTGTGGTCAATGAGTGGGATTAGGATGAAGAAGGATGAGAAATATTATGCAACAGAGAATGGCTGACAGTAACGTGGGGCAATACCTTTGGGCTAGCACATATCAGCAACCATTGGCCTTGGTGCAAAGATGTTTTGACGGAACGTGAGGTAAGGAACCAACAGGAACCAAAAAAACATACAGAAACATCCTTAATTTAGACCAGGATAAGATCATGAGAAATTCCAACCTATGGGCTCTGGCTGTTTTAAGGTTTCCATGCAGATGTATCAACTCCGTACTTTTTTCCCACAAATTTTTACCATCATATGGTAATTACGAACCATTTGGATGCAAACTGTGCATACGAGATCTTTTCTTAATACTGTATAAAACTTATCATCGAGTATGTAGTACCTTAAACCGTACTCAAATGTGAAAGTTAAGATAAATGAACTGCAAAATAAGACAAATGGCTTGCTAAAATGTGCCGTCCAGAATATCTTTATGTTAAAAACTGCGATAACGTGACCTGGAACAAGGTTACATCTTCAATTGAAGTCATAACCCCTAAAATTAACAAAGATAAACAACTCAGGTCTTGCTAAAAATAAGTTGTTTTTGTCGAAATTAGCCCAGTGACCGATGAGTGCCATCCCACTTTTTTAACGTGTTTACACAAATCTGTAGGAAACAGTTGCCCATGCATTGGCAATCGGTGACTGCCTGGGACTACGGTAACTTAACAAAAACAGACACCGAAAGTTAACACAACATGTCAATCCGGGATGTTTCACGCGAAGGAGAGATTTCGAGCGGCGCTTGTCGTCGGGACACAGCTGCCGACATCTCGGAGCCCGCAGCCACATCGACAGTGGGGGACGCACTCTGCGCTCTACTGTGCCTCACATTCCGCTGCCCTTCCCCTGAGCACATCCCAAACCCCGGGCTCTGCTGCGTCGCCGCCTTCCTGATGGATAAGCAATTTGTCGGCTCGCCGGTGTTGTTCCAACAATTAATCACCGTTAGCCGATGTGCGCAAGCTCCAAAGATTGAGTGAGTCGATTGCGGAACAGAAGCAGCATTTTCTCATGGTCGAGTTCGCGGTTCGATGGAATGGAGAGGTAATTTTCCTGCGTTTTTACAAAGAAAAACGTGTTAAAAACAATCCGACAATTTTCTATCAAATATGTATGACATACCAAAGTGGCAACACGCATACATATGTAGACTGTAAGAGTTTCCAATACAGGAAGGTAAGTTCCATTAACCGTTCTCCCTTTTGCTGTGAAAAACTACTTATTTAACATTTGTAACTGATTTATGATTTACTTTGAAGTTGAAACTAAAATTACCCCTACAATTCTTACGTAACAAGTCCTCCACTCTCCACTAAGCAAATCCCTTTATCCCTTTCTGATGTAAAACACCAAATATCCTCTTCGAATTACTTCATCGCTCTCAAGGACATTTTATATATTTACCTACATTTTTTCTTTACAATAGGTGTTCCATTAACGCCACGTTTTTAAACTGATAGTATGTGTATTGACATGACAGAGAACCTAAAAAATTTTGACAATTGTTTTCCAACCGGAAATTTTGCAACTAAATCTACCGACAGGAAGAGAAAGTGACTACCACAAAAAACTAAGAACGCGCCCCAGGAGCTTTCTGTTACACAATTTAAATTGAAAAAAAAAATCCCGCTGCTGTATCTCCATTGAAAATTTGATATGTCTGGTGGTTTGTTAGCCTTTACAGCAAAAGACGAAATTGCCCTCGAACGTCATCAAATAGACAGATCTCGGCTCAATTACCGGATTCACAAACGACATGATCCGCGGATCCGTCCGGGTCTACTTGTCAAACACCTCGGCGATAACATGCGCTCGCTAACGCCTCATTAAGCGCCGATCGAGAGATCTTATCGCAAGCACCCCCTTGGCCAAGTTGTTTACTAGCCGTTTAATCGTCGGCTACTCATGGTGATCCGATCGTGACATTGCGCAATTAACGCGAACTCGATTATGTCACCTAGCCGGCACTTCGGTATCCGAGTAAATTAAAGGGACGGGAAGGAGTTATGGACTTGCTGTTACGACGATTGTTTGCACGCCGCTGCCACCGTCTTCTTCGAAGAAACGGTAGCAAGAGCTGCTAAAACGCATGTTTAGTGATAGACCTGCTGGAAACCTATAAAATCAGTGTTGTTCGACAGGTTGAGCAGGTCTTACGGATGGAAAGCCTACAAAACGGTTAATTTTTTTTTTTGCTAACCCATATTACTTCAAAGAGAGTCAAAATGGAATTCTTTTAAATACATATGCTAGATCCATCCCTCAGTATTCTCAAAGTAACGCTAATCTAGAAAATCGCACGTATACAGAATGGAAAATTTCCACAAATCAACTGACCGTTGCTCAGCTCAATAGCAGCGCGCATAATATCTTCAAATTGAATTTGTAGCACCTCTCTCGCCAAATGTTTTCACAAAGTGGAGCGCCATGTCACCGACCCACTACGGCATCTGTAATAGGATTAGAGGCGCGCAGAGTTTTCATAGCCGACGCGCAGCTTTGACTCTCTTTGGGGAGATGGCGTTAAGAGCGGATTGGCGGTGTTTTACATCGGCCGAGCTGAAAGCAATTGGAAAGTGGAGAGAGACAGATTGGAGTATCATACGTTGTGGAACATAGGAACTGCAAAGCTAACGCGATCTCGGGAAACGGAACACATTTGGTTCTGGAGTGCATATATGGACGCAGATGACCGTCTTGTGTTGTGCTTACTACCGTTTCTGCAAAATCCGTGAAAACATGCAGCGTTTTGTAGTATGTTGGTATCATGTTTAAATTACTATTTTCTTTGTTTATCTATTGTGCCTCTCCACTGGCATCCAATATCAATTCCGGTATCCTACCGGACTTTGCTTTGAACTACCAGGAAAAACTTTTTGATTTTCACACAGGTCAAATGAGTTCGTAGTAGTCAAAAATGTGGAAAAAACATCTTCTGTTTAGCTTACTTTTGAACTGTCCGACGAAGCTCCAATATCACTTAGGACTAAATTTTTTAGAAGGTTTAGAAATGCCCCTCGTGTTTCCGCCATCACAACCAGCGCGGAGCAGAACTGCTCCTATTAATTTCACATCGTAAAGCAGCAATTAGCCCAAGTCGTTTGGCGACCAATTCCGCACCTATCGACCACCTCTGTCCGTGCACCTCTCATAAATCGTAATTGGTCCGCGGCCCGTTATCGCAACGCGCACTAACTACGTTACCAGGGGAAAATATTTTGAAGTCGCGCTGCGATTCAATTACTTCATTTTACCGTAGTCTTTCCTGGCGCAGCGATGTCGATGTCAGGTGTGTATGCAGTGGTGGTGATATATATCAAGATGGCGAAGTCGACGACATGTACCTTCAGCCGCGGGTCGCCTCCTGCCCAGAGGCGCATAAACAATGTAATCGAATTAAATTGGCGAGAATAATTGTTATTGTGCCTTTCGACAGCTTTGTGACATATCATCGCCGGGATTGACGCCAATAGACGTTTCGTTTGGAAGTGGATTAGAAATGCCAGATTCACTAGAACTGCATTTATTAGGGGCACACAATTACCGAAGGCATTTTTGGAAATAAAACTGATCTTGATCTGAAATTTAAAAATAGTGTTGTTCAGTGTAGTAATTCCCGCATGGGAATTTTGCTTATCAATCCGGCCACCTTTTCGTCACTTCTTGTTTTATTTTTAGCTGGCTAAAACGAGTAATATATATCTACGCATTGTGCAGTACAATTGTAAATCGTAATCGAATTCATCTGCACCAGAATTGACTTAATAACTCGGGGCTCAGGTCACAAAGAGGAGAGATGCAGTAATTGGTTCAGCAGGTGCTATACTGCTAACTTTGATGAAAGAACGCCGCACGGTCAAAAGGTCGTAAACCTGCTCGACACCTTGTTCCGATCACACTTGTATTGGTCTGCCGGCGAGTCCTACTGTGATATTCCAGAGACAGGTTGATTTCGAACTAAAATGGACGATGTTCCTTCGTCGCTCTGGATTTATTTGACACTGATATTAGCAAACATTTATGCCCTTTTACCCTTTCCGTTATAAATTGCGTACATCAACCTTTACAGATTGTCGCAACAATCTTGATCGTCACTCAGCTCTTCCGCTAATTCCTAATATCACGATTACGGTATAATCGTCCCAATGATGTCCAACATAAGGTCATTGGGACAGAGGACCACCTGTGTGACGCAATCACAAGGGGATCATACCTATAGCCTCTCCGAAGCGCCATAAACAACTCTTCAAACGGACGGGGGCAGCGGAAACATCACATACTAAATGCACAAATCCGTGCGAAATCTCCACAACGTTCTCGCGCTCATCACAAATTCCATTTTCTCTCCGCGCAAAAGCTTTCTTCGGAGCGTGCGCGATCAATCCGGGTGATTACCGTATTCCCGAAGAGGAAGGCGAAGAAGAGTTACACAAACAAATGGCAACGGAGTCGAAAAGAAATGGACCAGGGGCTTGTCGCTTTGTATTAATTGCGACGAAACGGGTTGACGCTCCCTGCCGGCCACAGTCAGTGCGACGGGGATCGCAAGAGCTCACGAGAGAGGCCAAGTTGCGGAGGGTTACGATAATCTGCGAAGGCGTCGTCGGTGGTTTGATTGACAGCGTGGTAATCGATTTAGTTTGATTTTCAAATGTATGTACAGGGATGGAATAACGAAGATGGATGGTTCTTTGTTTTTACACTGAAAACGACTAAGGAGACCAGTAAAGAACGTGACGCAGAAAAGAAAAGAAGCCGGAAATGCAAAGTGGGATTTCCGAAAACCATGCGCAATGTCCGTAGGTGTACTGTAGCTTTTTTGACGGACACTTTCTCTTTGGTTACGGCATTGTTGATAACTAGAAAACATCAGATGCAATGGAACATAGATAAAGCAGAACAAGGGGTGCTTAAACAGATGCACACATTTTCGAAGGTTCATATTGTCAATTCTGCACATAGAAGAGCTACAGCACTTATCAAAAGATAAAGACCTGTATTTAACTGTCCAATTCGGACGGAAACATTATGGTGATATATTTATCAGGGTGCCTATGGATTACATACCCTAATAGGTATCTCTCACTACACACATTAATATTTACGTAGCCAAAGGTCAAGATACTTTTGGAAAATTTTTACTATCGGAAAATATTGTCTTAGCAAGTCATTTCGCTTCAGTGAAACGGTGTTCCTTCAAACTGGTTGAAACAACCGGTATATTTTCGGCGAATTCCATTCACAGCTACGCTAATTTATTAGCACCATGAACCACATGTATGGTGCCTAAAAAATGTATACTTATTTTCTGTAAAATTACAGAGCCTGCGTCAGCGGACACCACTTTATAATGCAAAAAATATCTTAGTTTTAGAGGACGATCCATCACTTTCTGGTCAGGAACTGTTTTTTGTTCTGTGGAAAATACCTACACTGACATCGATCAATGATTTGGTGAGGATGAGTTACGTCAACTGAGCCAAGTGAGTTCGGTTCTAATGTTTAAATTTAAACTTTACACTTTAAAGAAAGGGAAATGAATGTGAACTTTTTTTGATTGATCTTGTCTAACGGGGCCAATTGCGAACAGAACGCTCAATCCCAAAAAATTGAATTTCGGAAGGTCAGCTAAAAGCTGAATGCTTAACGGTTTCCGGGTTTGATAAAGATTAGCGATCAGAAATTCTAGAAACTGATAATACTTGTTACAGTAATGGATGAAACTCATCTCGGTCACCAAGGCTATTACACGTTTTCTTTAAGTTAAACTTATCAGTCAGCTGGCAAAGAAAAATAGAAAAAGGAGATTTTTCAGAGGGTGGTGAGTACGTTTCAATGGTGTTTGCTGGCCAATACATGTCTCGAGATCGTGAGAACGTGATGAGTGACAGTCGCACGTACTAAGAAGCTCTAAAGATGGAGATCCATTTCATTCGAAAAAACAGCCACTTCCCATATAATCTTATAAACGCGGTGGCACGAAGCGTCCACCGGGAAGGTGAAGTTAAACAAGTCGACCCGTGTGATTTACCACTGTCGGTCGCGCGGCGCCTCTCACACAGTCATTGTCTCAGGGACCAGTGACAATCCCACTTGAGAAGCGCGGCCACTGCTGCCTCACCAGATGCTGCCGAAGATACTAATTATGCACTTGACACGTCATATGTCTATGATCTGCAAATCTCTTTGCGCATGCGCGATGCGCAAAGGACACATAAAAGATTAAACGGGGAGATGGGAATACTGTACGTGAGAGAGGAAGATCAGCATCAACGTTTTAATCCACCGAAATACTACTTTTCCGCAAAATATAAGTAGATACAGGTAAGAAGGTAGGTTGCATGTAGGTAGGAAGGCCTTTTTAATCCTAATAAATTAATGACAGTTTCTTTCAATGTCCACGAAGCTCTGTTTATCCAGTGGAAATTACTTTTGTCATCCAGCGCTTGGTCAATCTGCTAAAGTTATGACCGGTCATCAACGCCTACCGTATCCGTTCGGTCAATCATCACTCCGCTCGAGAAAAAGTGCATTTAGCTACATATTGGCGTTACCGCGAAATCCGATTTCTTCTTCCATTGTTCCGCTTAGTTTCTACATAGGCGATCGTTTTCGACTTCTGTCCCCCGTCTTTCCATCTTCCATTCTCACTAATGAAATTACGTTCGCTCGGTTTGCCGCGCATCGAAAAGAAAATATTTACAATCAAGTTTCTCCCCGTCGTTTCCGACAATGTCGCCTTTTATTACCGTCTACTAAATTTACGGCGACTGCAATGATTCCTGCGCTCCATCGTTGTCGGTCTGTATCAGCGGTGTTGAAGCACCGTCGCCATCAAAATCACGGAACCGATCATTTTGGGTTGTAATCACCAGTAGCGCGTTCTTGCTTCGAGATAAACAGGCGGCAAGGTCATTTCATTTATCCTTAATCTCACGTACGATAAATAAGAAATAAATGAAAGCTGAATCCACTGATGGCAGAAAGTACATGGCTTGACTGGTTGATTGCAGCCTTGGTCTTCATCAGCTTATGCTGCTTCAATGAATGGCCTGTAAAAAGATGGAAATACGTTCCGGTCAACGCTGCTCAGGTTTCAGCAACTAATACCAGCTTGAAAACCAACGGCTTCCGTTTCACCAACTCCTAAATCAAGAGCTGATATATTCTCGTATTCGTCGCCCGCAACCTTCGGCTTTTCTCCACCAACAAACGGAATATTGTTTTTTAGGTCGGTGTCCGAGCGTCCGGAAACTACAGAATCATCACTTACAATAAGAAATAAAGCTATACAGTAATTTTTGTTAGCTAAACAGTACAGTGATAAAAGGTCAAACTGCTATTTCCATCTGAGAGACACCAGGGATGACCTGAGCACTTTGTCTGTCAACCCGACCACCGACGCAGATATAACTGTTCTTCTGGTTGTTCTAAACCTGCAGAAGTTGTAGGATATAGCACATTTACGGAAAATTGTCGGAAAGGGAAAAGCACTCACATCCAAAGATAAAATAGCGTTGTGAATTCGAGCCTCACCCGACTTTTGCCCGCCACTAGTCGTTTTTCTACGTTCTCCCTTGGGTTTCCCGGGTAATTTTGGCACACCTTCAAATGCAGCATCTTCGAATACGTCTTTGGACTTAGGGCGTACGATTCGATTTTGGATTCGCACTACCTTCTGTGGTTTCTGATTTCTCACGCCTTTGCAGAATATAAGCGGCAGGATCATCAGCACAATGATGAACGCTGCACTGCTGAAGTCGACGAAGATCTTTCCAAGTTTGGTGACGAACATAGTCGCAGCTTTCTATTTGAAAGACAAATGCAAGGTAAAGAGTACTACACACCCACCAACCTATTCAAAATATCCCTATTGATAGAATGAAAACAACTGGACATTTGCACGTTTGCTCCAGTGGAATGCAAGTCTAGATGGTCGTATTATGTAGTTGGGACTTTTACATTTTATACGAACTTATTGCGGGTAGACAGCACTAAAACGATCAGAAAAAAATACCAGTACAAACGTGCATTTTGACGCTGAAGCTAAACCTATTGTGACGCTACCTATTGTTCTTGGCCTATAAAGAACAGTTTAGAGGAAAAAGAGCAGATCAGGCAAAAGGCGATAAAGAATAATATGTAAACAATAATGTTTCTTCTCAACTCAACAGTTAAATCGTTCCTTCGACAATAATTTTCTCACGCGTTTTACTTTGGAAAGTCAAGTGTTCAGAGAGTCCGGTACCATACACTCTGCACGAATATCTACGAATGTAAAGTCTTGTTTGATTCTATCGGAACTCTAGCAGAACCCCAAGAAAATTTTATCGCTTGGTTTTGAAAGATATTCAAAGAGCGTTTGGTGCAGGTGGAAAGTGCTTTGAATTAAGTGGAAAAGTGCGTTGTTCGGAATTTCCGCTCTAGGGAATTGTATTTATATGGTTGATTTAACACGTGAGTGTCAACGGACTTTAACACCCTGTAGTTTACCTGTAATTGTTTGTAATACATCATTTGATTGCCAAACTTAACACAGTACCGGCATAGTACCACAAACATGCAACGGTCAGTCATTCTTCTTTTTCCTTACTTCTCTCTCTTATATTCAATAGCTGTGCGATAAAGCCCACATTTTGCAATTACACATGATCAGGTGCTTATAGAAAGCTAAATGCATTACTTTTTCGATAATAAACTACAACGAACTTCTGTTTCTCGTATAGTTATGCAGAAACTGTTCTCGGTAAATTAATCCGTCGATGATTACTTGCGATAACTAATTTGTCAGTCCGCCACCGCAGATCGGATCGGACTCAATTCGTCCACCGATGACACGGTAATTGCCGTGTTCGTCCGCACATCAAAGACTTCGCCTGCAACTCCGCAAAGTGGCGCAACGGTTCATCATCGTAGTGCTTTAACAATTTACGCTCACAAAGGCGTCACACAAAAAAAGCGGTCATCGGAGAACCGATAAGTCCTTCGCCCAGTTTTTCATTGCAACAAAATTCGCGACGTATTTAGAGAGGAAATCGTGAAGCCGATCATTTGCGTAAATCATTGAAAGTAATTTGTCGCTTTTATGTCGCCGCCGCGCAGTTTCAGCGCGCCGAGGTAAGCGATTAGCGGCGGCGGGGAACTCCGGGGACTCCGCGAATAAATCATTCAATCAGTGGGTGACAAATGATGCGCGGAAGCAGCAGACGTCCTGGGGCCAAAGGAGTTTAATTTACCTTTGTTCCGTCGAGTGGAAAATCTGTGGGAACGTGGACGAAGAGCCGTAGAGGCGCCTCGCCTCCGCAGGCATATGCAGTGTTGGATAATCTAGAAAACGGTGATTAGGAATAGGGTACTGGACAATACATATATGCGAAATTTAAAAAAAAACACAAGCCTATGCTTAAGTTTGAGACAATGTTTTAATGCCTCAGACATGTGTATAATTTGGTTGAGTATTGTTCCTTTATTGTCTAAATGGGCGACAACTATCTTTATTTAGGGGTGGGGTGGATTTCTACTAACTTACCACGAACCACTTCTCGTCGGTGCGCACGATGGCGTTTTTTTTTTGTCGAAAATGTTGGATAATGACAACTTTCTTCTGCCCAAAGATTTAGCAAATAAAAAGCGGAAAAGCAGAAGTCAATTTCGAACTGCACTCGACTTGTTGTTTGGTCGACCTGAAATCGGCCTTTCGGAAGGCCAAAGGACTGAAAGTTGTCGGTTATGGTATTAAAGCTGGCATCAGGTTTATATTCAGCGGATTGTAAAGCGCTTTTAGCACAACTACATGCACAACAGGTGTCGGCGGTCGTTATGCACTATCACAGTTTCGAGGGACAAGTCGACCTGCAGGACGTTCTTTTGTTATTTTGTTACGTCAAGGATTGATCGTTTCTTGCAACTTTCATAGCATATATCTTTTAAGAGCAAGGGCTAATTCGTTGGATTCACCGTGAGCCTCTGCTGCTAGAGGTTTGATTAACGTTGGAATCCAGCTGAATCACTGGGTGGCCTTACCTAATTGAGCCCATTCCCACTGGTAAAAATATCCACCATATCAAATTTATACTGTACATCTGCTACATACAAGCACTAAAGTAGCAAAACGCTAACAACAGAACACACCACTTTTAACTCTTTTGTTGCAGAGACTTTCGATATTCTTCCGCGAAAAGGGTCTTTGTTTTGTTGTAAATCCGACCGATTGGTGAAGACTTCGAAAGCGCATCCTTGCCGCTGTAGAAGGTCGAAATGGCAAACCGGGCTGCAAGACGCATGGGTCGCGAATCGGCCATCTAACAAAAGGACACGAATGAATATTAAAAGATATTAAGAAACTAACCTGTTGGATGACTCGTTCCTGATTCAACAGCTGTCTTACGATTCGCCACATGAGCGCCTGAAAATATCAAGAATACCAACAATTACAAAATTGTCACACAGTGATAAAGAAACCACGTCGAAGAGAGCAATCGAAAGTACGCAAGCGCGCAATGGTTAAAACAGAGCTGTTGTGATATGGCGCTTACGCCCATGATTTCGCAAAAACTGTGGTAGAAGTCCAATCATTTCTCAGTACAGCATGCAGTGTTTAGTTCGAACTTCCTAGATCAGTCAACAAATCAATAATAAATTGTCGTTTACTTTTAAATCACGTCAGACGCTCACCAAATGTAAATGCGACCACCTGCGTAGTTTAAAAATTAGAACGGACACAAGAATACTTAAACAAGGTCCTTGAGGATTCCGATGAGCAAGGTTTGCAATGTTCTCTGATTTCGTTCTGATGTTTCCGAGAAAAAAAGGACGAAAAGTAGTAAACGTCTACCTCTCGTTCGTTTCCGGGAATCGCTCACAAGTGAAATATATAAAAAATTGTCAGTAAAATAGAATTGTTGTTGTTTGAAAGTCGTAATATTTTTATAACAATAAAATTCCATGAATGAAGAGCAGTCGCTTGCTGGCATACTCCGATCAATGCGCCCAGGAAAAGTAGGTGAATACGAAAAACCACCGAAGACAGGAACACTCTTTTAACAAGGACTGTAGCAGAAATTCTTCAGTATAATTCAGTTTGATAGCGTTAAGGAATCCAACCGGTGAGAAGACATTATTATCGCTCAAAATAATTTATCCCCTCAACAATCAACAACACAAGTACTGCATTATGAATCAACTGAGCGTGGCCTTCTATTTGACCATTAACCGTGGTGCAATGGACATGGACATGAGTTCTTGGAACAACAGCTTGCAGGCGTACGGGATTCTGAGCGCCGACACGTGGGTCTTATTGCGGCAGGCTTTGCACTCAAAGGAGTTTGTTCGGAGATTCGCGACTACGATGAGACCGCAGTTGTTGCACACGTAGACGTGGTAGGGATCGGACACTTCGAAGAGGCGCTCACGGAGGAACTGCGCAGCTCCGTGCGAGATCTGACAATCGCGCTCCATCTCTCCAAATCGAAGTCCACCGTCTCTGAACAGGATAATGATTATTTACTGTGTGGCGGATTTCGCTTTGTTCTCCTACCAATGAGCTAAGTAGGAAAGACATTGCGATGAACACTTACCGAGCACGGCCCTCCATAGGCTGTCTGTTCATCATTTGCACTGGCCCACGAGCTCTCGAGTGAATCTTGTCATCGACCATATGCTTCAGTCGCTGGTAGTAGGTTGGACCCAAGAAGACTTGCGTGGTCAACTTTACACCGGTGTGACCGTTGAACATCACTTCGTTTCCTCGCAGATGGTACCCGTATTCAGCAAGCAGATTGCTGATCTTCTGCACATTCACAGTGTCGTTGAACGGTGTAGCGTCACCGATTTCTCCCTTGTTTGCCGAGAGCTGCAAAAGAATGTTGATCAAAATCCGTTCAGAAGAATTGGAACTCTACCTTGCCCTGCAGACATTCGATCAAGTGACCAATAGTCATACGAGAGGGGACAGCGTGAGGATTGATGATGATGTCGGGAGAGATACCTTCACACGTGAAGGGCATGTCCTCCTGGCGGTACATGATACCCATAGTACCCTTTTGCCCATGTCGAGAAGCAAATTTGTCTCCGATTTGGGGGTAACGAACCGAGCGGACTCGGATCTTGACGAATTTGTTACCATCTGAGTTCAATGAAAGCATGACCTAAAATGTAAAATATGAATATAGCTACAAATACAGTCAGCGTAAGTCAGTTAGAAATAGCAAACAGAAGCTCACCTGATCGATAATACCAGTCTCACTGGCCCTGAGGAAGGTACTGGAGTCACGCTTCGTGTACCTCTTGTTGGTCGAATCCAAATCGTCTTCGTTGTCCGGAAGGGAGATCGTCTTACCGATGATCACGTCGTCACCAGAGACACGCATTCCCGGTGAAATAATTCCGTCGTCGTCCAGTTTATCGTAGAGCGAGTGACGCATTCCAGAGACCTTGTCCCTAGTGGGCTTCTCAATGAGCTCCTCGTTAAAATTGTCGATATTGGACTCTTGGTCTCGGTAGGAACGGTAGAACACAGAACGGAAGAGTCCGCGATCAATTCCAGAGGAGTTCATTATGACAGAATCTTCTTGGTTGTAGCCGGTGTAGGATAGAATGGCTACAATGGCGTTGATTCCGGCGGGAAGTTCGTTGAAACGGAGGTACTCCATAGAACGCGTGGTGACAAGTGGCTTCTGTGGATAGTAAAGCACATGTGCCAAGGTATCCATTCGTACGTGGAAGTTAGTGGTGTACACCCCCATAGCTTGTTTACCCATAGCGCTCTGAAAGGAAGTAAACTGTAGTTTAGTTAGTTAAGATAGAGGAAATCGTACCTGGTAAGTGTTACGAGGACTCTGGTTGTGATCGGGGAATGGGATGATAGAGGCACACACTCCGAGGATCATCGCGGGATGAATTTCACAGTGAGTGTACGTATCGCAGTATGGCTGGGCACCGTCGTCCGATACCTTCAGATCGTCAGGAGTCATCGAAACCATGATAGTTTCCTCCTCCATTGCGTCGATCAGCTCGACAACACCTCCAGCGACCAAATCCGACCAGGAGTAGCTAGCTCCGCTCTCGCGCTCCTTCAAATGGTCGATGTGCTTCTTCTTGAGGACCAGTTCATTGTTCTCGACGATGAGGAGAGGGCGACAAACACGTCCGGCGTCGGTGTAGATGCGAATTTCTCGATCACGAATATCTCGCACCATCGACACTTCGGAGACAATGATGTCCATCTGACGACGAAGCTTCTTGAGAGTCTGCATAAGCTGATCGGGGTCGCGATGCACGCCAACCCAAGCACCGTTGACGAAGATCTTCGTAGCTTCGCCAATAGACGAGGGAGCGACTTCTTCGAGATTCTCCATGGACCACTCTTCCAAAAACTCAAGAATCGGGTCCGGACAACTTCCGACGGAAATGTAGGCCATGAGGGCAAGGTTCTTGACAAGACCGACAGCCTGACCTTCGGGAGTCTCGGCAGGACACACCATCCCCCACTGCGTGTTGTGGAGCTGACGCGGCTTCGCGAGCTTTCCTTCACGGCCGATGGGAGAATTGGCGCGGCGAAGATGAGACAATGTGGCGGTGTAGGTGAGTCTGTTCAACACCTGACTGACACCAGCTCGCGCCTGGTGAGCCTTCTTCTGGTCGCCCCAGTTACCTGTGGCCAATGAGTAGGCGAGACCTCGTGTTATAGTGGACGTTTTCACGCAGACATCGAGATTAAAGTCGCCGTTCCTGTTAATGTACTTCTGTGCTGTCAGACGAACTTCCTTAAGGAGGTTTCTGAACAATGCTCGGAAGAGGAAGGCGAGCAAAGGCCCGGCCAGATCGAGGCGCTTGTTGCCAATGTGATCACGGTCATCTAGTTCTCGTCGACCCAACGAGGCGAGCAGCAGGCGGTGCACCATATATCCGATGAAGTACTAAAGGAAATAATGTCAAAGAGCCCTTTGGTCAATAAACCTTACCGCTTTTTTGGTTTCGCAGAAGTCGGAGATTCCGACGTGAGGAAGCATCTCTTTCTGAAGAATTTCTCGAGCGTACTTGATTCGCTGTTCCTTTGTGACACCAGGGCGTGCACCACGAGCGCCAATGAAGTTCAGCGCAACGTTCTGCTCCTGGATGACGAAAGCTTCATCCAGACTAGGCTTCACCATCTCCATCATTTCCGGGTCTTCGAAGTCGTAAATGATGTGCTCGAGAATGTCGCGATCAGAAACGAAGCCTAAGGCACGGAATGCGATCATTACAGGGATTTCCTAGAATTCGAAATTAGTATTTAACTACCTTTATCGTCGTTTCTTAATTAGTACCTGTTTGATGTAAGGCATTATGGCGACGATTCTTTGACCCATGGCGGACTTCTTATTAGAACCGCCAGCACGAGCCATCATGTTAACCCAGAGGGTGGATGTCGGACGACTCGAGTTTTCAAGGCACGAACGGCACTCAGTCTTGTAGGCGTACTTGCCATCCTTCTGTTGGAATACGTAAACAGTGTTCGT